>PISX010014893.1:0-51506 GCA_004024625.1 Mellivora capensis | reverse complement strand
TACTCAGCCATCAATAGGTTTGGATTTTGTTCCTAAGAAGCTTATAGTACATAAAAAGTTGACTTATGATCTCTGAATAGTGAAATCAAGGACAGTTTCTTTTGGATAGACTTAGAATTTTATACCAGCAGTGGTGTCACAGAGCAAAACATTCATTAGTAATATTGTACCCCCAAAAGCAATAACTTCTCTCTTAATATGTTGGCTCAAAATTTATAACTGTGAGGCTTAATTAAGCTGTAGATTATGTTTTGAAAGGTATAGTCAATGTAATGAATCCCTGAAGATAAAAAATAAACAATAAAAGATAATCAAAACAAAACAAAAAAAAAGACTATACTGTGAAAATTCTGGGGTCTCTGTTTGTATTTTTAGACACACTGGCTGGACATACAGGGTATCGTGGTAACTGAAAAAAGTCAGGCAGAGGAAGACAAACATGATACGATTTTACTTACATGCAGAATCTAAAAAAAAAAAAAAACAAAACAAAATGAACGGGCTCTTAAATACAGAGAATAAATTGGTGGTTGCCAGAGGGAAGGGGGTTGGGGGATGAGCTAAATAGGTAAAGGGGGCTGAGTCACTTCCAGTTATAAGATGAACCAGTCACAGAGATGCAAAGTGCCGCACAGGGAATACTGTCAGCAAGGTGATAACACGGTGTGGTGACAGACTGTGGGGACACTTACCGTGGCGTGTATTTCATAACATATATATGTCAAATCACTATGTCATACACTTGACACTAATATAACATTTTATGTCAACCATACTTCAATTTAAAAAAAAAAAAGGATATTGGTTAAATGAAAGGGAGCGACAGACTGTTCCCATTCTGAGCAGCCTCAGGAACCCTGGGGACTCGCACATGGCTTCCTAAGGGAGTTCCCCTTTGAGTCCCAGGGACTCAGGCTTTGGGGACTCTAGCCCTGACAACTTGTCCCCCACCTCATTCCCTGTCACCAGCTGAAAAAAATACCCCCCTTTTCTCCAGTGGAAAGCAATCTTAGCTGTGCACAGTTGTCCTCTGGGAATGGGGGCTGCTCTGTTTGTTTCTCCAGACACGCCTGCCTGGTGCTTCCGAGGCCCTGCAGAGGCAGAGCTCTCCAGCCCCTGACGACCCCGTTCTCCTGCATCCCTCACAAGGCTCCACCCACAGCCAGGCTTCTCAAGAAGGACATGGCCTTAGGAAGAAGCTGACTGCAGAAGCTGGCCACGTGTGTTTGTCTGCCTTCAGGCAAAGACTCTCTGAGTCTGATGTCAGCTTTCATCTAAAACGTTTCTTAGTGCACATCCTATATGAAAGGCCAGCGGTGCTCGAGTTTTGGAGAGCAGGCTCCCTGAGGATGGTTTTCTTTCTTGGATAGAGATGCTACATGAGCATCTGCGAGCACTCAGCACATTTTCTCTGATTAGATTATGTTATTTTTTAATCTCTACTGAGTGTTTAAATTAATCTTTCAGCAGCTTGCATTTATTGATGGACTTTTAAAAAATAATTTGATTTGGGACCAATATGTGTGATTTCTTAAGTATTACTGAAAAATAAATGAATAGTTTTCAGGCTAAGTTAGTGCCTGGGCTGGGATTTTAGAATTGTACAGAACTGGCTTTGAAAATAAGTCATAAACAATGGATTTGGGCAATTAAACTTTTGCAAACTTAGTTTTTGTGGAGATTAAACAAGAAAATCCATTTACATCACTGTGCTCAGTGTCTGACATGCAGGAAATTTTCAGAGGTGTTGTGGCTGTTCCTCTTTTAATTACATTATTAATATTATTAATTATGATAATTATTATGTTTCCTTCATTGTTCACACATATACAATTCCATAACAAATATATATGTTATGTGCCAAAGCTAATGTAATAAAAGTTGTTGATCTTCCCTTATTTTCTCCAAATCTATGAGTCTTGAAAAAGCAAATCAATAAGGAGTTTATAGAGGAAAAAAGTAGACGTAAATGCGAAGCTGTGTTTGACACCCTCGGCTGAATATATACGCACATCGCAAGACCTGATGTGATTTACAGTGATATGGATGGAACTAGAGGGCATTATACTGAGTGAAATAAGTCAATCAGAGGACTATTACCATATGATCTCCTTAATATGTGGATCTTAAGAAACAAAACAGATGAGCCAAGGGGAAAAGAAGAAAAAATAAGGTATGATAAAACCAGAGAGGGAGACAAACCATAAGAGACTCTTAACTCTAGGAAACAAACTGAGGGCTGCTGAGGGGAGGTGGGCGGGGGGATGGGCTAGCAGGGTGACAGGCATTAAGGGGGGGCTTGGATGTGATGAGCGCTGGATGTTGTACGCAACGGATGAGTCACCAGATTCTATCCTGAAACTAATAATACACTATGTGTTAACTAATTGATTTTTTATGTTAAAATTTTTTTTAAGATTTTATTTATTTATTTGACAGAGAGACAGGGAGAGAGGGAACAGAAGCAGGGGGAGTGGGAGAGGGAAAAGCAGGCGTCCCACTGAGCAGGGAGCCAGATGTGGGGCTCGATCCCAGGACCCCGGATAATGACCTGAGCCAAAGGCAGATGCTTAACAACTGAGCCACTCAGGCGCCCCAACTAATTGATTTTAAATTTCAAGAAAAGAGAGAGACTGTATTTGTTTCATCATTCAGGGATGATAAAATGATTTAAAACTTCTGTCATATAATAATAACAATATAATGCTTCATGAGCTTTTTCCTTCATTCCTTCATGTCTCTGTAAGGTCCCAGACTTCTATTTCTGAATACTCTCATAACTTGCTCCCAGAAAGGACATTTATTTTGGTGGCAATAGCTTCCTTTTTAAACCCTTATATAATATTTCACTCCTCCCTCCCAGGTTTCTATTCTTACCTTTCTTAGTTGTCAAGCACATTCAGCAAGAAAAGGTATAAAACAAGAAAGCATAAACATTAGAAATAAATCAAAATTATCAGTGTCTGCTTCTTGAAAACAAGACAACATCCAGAAAAACAGTAAATAGTAAGAAAATTCAGTAAAGTTTCTCCCTCTGAAAGTAATTTCAAAAGCCAATGGTTTTCCCCACATATGTAAAATGAGGAAAAATTGATCCCAATTTTAATGGAATCTGAGATAAAAAAAATTAACAAGAAATGTTCCAAGATTTCTATGAATAAATATTCAGAACAGCACTGAGGGACATGACAGGAGACAGAAACAATTCCTGGGTTGAGTACCAGGACTTGATATTATAAAGACATTAGTCCTTCCTAAAGTAAAATGCTAAGTAAAATAAGATCATTCCTTTTTTTTTTATAATGCCATGTTTCAATTTGAAATGTTACATGCAAGAGTCGTTGAGGCACTTAGTGAAAAGAGTAATAAGGGTTGGCTCTACAGGTGTAGAGAAGTACATGACAGAGCCCGACTCTGGCTCTCAGAGATTAGCGTGTTAGGGCAGGTGTTCATGATGAGCGATGGGAGGGTCCGACAGTAAACACACAGACTTACCCCGGAATGCAGCACATGCAGCCAGTGAATGTGGTGATTCAACTCAGTGAGGAAAACGGAGTATTCAGTAAGTGATGCCAGCCCAAATAGCCATCTAGAGATCCATACGCCATGTGAGGTCCATCCTTCACACCATACACTGAAGTAGTTGTGGGGTGGAATGAAGATTTACACTAAAACAGACCCAGAGAAAGGACAGGACAAAAGCAGGGGAGAATGTTTGTGGGTATAAAACGCAGGTGGCCACCCGTGGGTTTCTAAGCAGGACCCAGTCGCTTCTCAGCCTTGTGGGTAAGATCAAGGGTGTCAGAAAGGCCCAAATCCAGGTGCCAGAGAAGAAAAGACTGATAACTTAGCTCATCTGAAAGAAACAGAATGGGGGGGAAAAAAAAAGCAAAGCCCTCAGAAATACTTCAGACATGAATAGGAACAAACTGTTAGTACATGTGACAAAGAACTAATCTTTCCCATTTATAAAACCCTTTGACAAACCAACAGATAAAGACCAAAACTTCATATAAAATCAGGCAAAAAATATAATGGACAGTTTACAAAAAGAAAAGAAAATGATTCATGAATATACGAGAAATGCCCACCTTCGCTCACACGTGGAGAGATGAGTCTCGTAACACCCATGTGGCACCACGGACCCTCTCTGATTTAAGGAGCTCAAGGCATTCCAGAGAATGCTCTTGCTCAGGCTAGATCTTTCCAAATTGTGGCAGAGTCTGAACGCTTTTCTTTGATTTTATAATTATGTATTTACTATGTCTTAGTATGACATGTAGCTAGCACATCAGATCTGTGATATCCCGGTGTATCATTTGGCATAAGACTCAGTTTAAAAACAGAATAAATTTAAAGATGGACATTAAAGCCACCAGAGGAGTTCACTTACACTGGGTCCTCAGGACGTCCAGGACTCTTTAAGTGCCTCACGTGCTTTACACGTGCTTATTCAACACATCCTCACATTCACAAGTAGGGAAACTGAGGTAGGAGGCATTTCAGTTCACTGTCCTCACATAACACAGCTAGTTGTGAGGTCTTAGAACTGGAACCCAGGCGGTCTGGCTGCCCGACCCACATAAACTGGCTTGCCATAGTCCAGGGGATTTAGGCATGAGCCGCTGGAAGGCAGTTTGCATAACATTAAATAAAAATGTCCCAAACACCTGCCGCGTAGCTCTGAAGATGACAGTCCAGAAGGAGCATCACCTTAAGTCCCCTCAGTGCACCATCTACACGGAGTAGAAACTCCACTCCTGGGAACGAATCCCACAGGGACACGTGAGTGGCACAGAATACCTCACCTGTGAGGACAGTGTCACGTCCTCACAGTCACGGTCCAGTTCTCTGCCGCTGGTGAGCGCAGAGATAAAGCATGCTACCTTCATTCTATGGAATAATGTGGTATCACATAGAACGCATTTGTGAGACAGGTTTTTTTTTAAAGCAAGATAATAACAATAAATAATAATAACAATACATCCCTGAGATGGATATTTCTGGGTGGATATACAAGAAATCATTGACAGCATTTTTCCCCTCTGGGTAAGGGGTTAGGGCCTAAAATCATTAAATGAATGCAATTTTTAAACCTCATGTATGAACTACTTTTCAGTTAAATTCTATGTTTTGCAAGAAGTGAAAAAAATTACTAAACCGTGCTTTATTTGGTTGCCCTCCCCCTCACTGAAACACCTTGGTGATCTGTAAGGAGAACCAAGTCAGCCACAGACCCTGTGTGAGGCTGCAGCTTCTTGCTTGGTAGGCCCAGACAGCAAGGCCCACATGGGCTTTCCCCAGGCCAGGAGTGTCTGCAGCTGCCCTCCTGAGAGACGAGGGAGGTAGTACCTCATCCTGTTTCTGCTCACCGTGAGAGCAGTGAGTCCCCAATACTCAGTGTTCGATCTTCTGCAGCACAGCAGCCCTCTGCATGCACCAGCATCCCCTCTGGACCCTCGGCATGGCCCCATGGGAATGACGGGGCTCAGGGGGCTTGCACGAGCCAACTTGAGGCTACAACAGCTCTTTTGCAGTGAGTAAGAAAGTTATTCATCTCTGACCCAGCAGCCTCGTGCCTTCGAGTGGCATCCATAAGCAGCAGGTCGCTTGCTCAGTCATGAGTAGGACAAAATCTTTGATCTTTCACACATCCTGCACCATTCCTGAAGGGTGAGGCCACTCGGTAAACTTGGCACTAATGAACACAGGCCATTGTGCTGAGGACAGGAGTGACCGGTCTCCAAGAGTGAGGGAGAGAGTAGGGGTAGGAGGAGAGACCTCACTGAATTTCAGTTGAAGAAGAGACTTCTGTCGGGTTTCAAGGGAAAGGAGGTGAGGATGGGAGGGCAGGCCTGCTAGTGTGGAAGGGATCGGGCATGGGCCAGCCCTTCCGTTTTCATATAAAGAGGTAACAGGCATCTTCTCCAGGCTATAGATCATCCCAGTTTTGTTGTACTTGGAAGGATAAGCTCAGTGTAACATGCATCAGTAGGAGGCATCAAATCGTATTTTCAGTGTTCAGTGTCTTGGTAATATAAGAATGAATAACCATCTTCTTCTGTTTGTTCAACCGTTTCTCACACTTGTCCTTATACTGTGTCTCTGACCATCTCCTGGGATGAGTCACAGGCTAAGGCACTACTGGTCCTTGTTCCCAAGTTGATTCCTAAGAACTCATACGTGAAGTCACATGTGAAGTACAATAGTTCACATCTATGAACTTCCTTTTTTTTCTTGATTATAAAAGAAGTGGGATCCAAGGTCATCTCTAGGTCAAACCATGCGAGATCACTGATATCCAAACAAATTGACTTGTACAGTGGCAATTTCCTGTGGTTCACCATATTCCTATTTGGTGATCCCTAATTCCCTAATGTATAGTAAGATTCATTTACTTTGTTAATTTTTAAAAATTTCACATATCAAGATCTTTTCCTTTTGCAAATATTCCATGAAAATAAGAATAAAACAGTGGGTGTGTAAGCTTATTGTTAAATATCTTGAAGGAAGAAAATAAAAAGAAGCTTTCAAAGAGGTTTAAGGCCTCCTTAGTGGGTCGCCTGTAGTCAGTAACACACAGAGATGCCGTTTGTGTGGGAATCCCCCTGGCTACTATGGAAGGGCTACATTCTGAGGAAAGACTCCAGGGTCAGGACAGTGGCCCAGAAGTAGCTGTGAGCATGAAAGAACAGTAGGGTGAAAACACCAGGACAAAGCCTCAAGTCTGTAAAACAGAAAGAGAAGTTCAGAGGAATGTAATTTGATCTGTGCTGTGCAAATGAAAATTTCATTTGGGTTTGAACTTCTGTCTTCCCTATTCTCTTCTTTAATATCCTCAGTACCACTCAAACTGCCCGCTTATCTTCCTCTCAGCACTTCAAACTCAGTATCATTTTTTTAGAGAGGGAAAAAAATTCCTGAGCAGTGGGAAAAGATCCTCAGGGAGCTTTCACGCTACTTTCCAGCAATATTTTGATTACTAATGTTCCTGCGGAGGGAAAATTTAGATACAGGAAGAGGCTCATACAAGCAACTGTGAGAAGAGAGGTCAAAAACAAAACAAAACCCTCCAAACTCAATGCAAAATCACTATGGCAACATTTCTTCTATCCTTACATCCCATACTAATAATGAACAAAATGATCAATGACTTACATGGTCAAAAACTTTCCTATCCTTTAATTGAATACACATCCCAGTTCCTTAAGGAAGCTCATAGTGACATCCAGGCTCTCGTGAAAACCCTACCTGCTCATGACCCCAGACACCTCTGCCCTGAAGGGAGCTGACTTCTTGCAGTTTAATCTTTGGGACACACACATTGAATTTCTCTACAGCTACTTTAGGACGTGTTTCTGTAGATGCAAGTGTTAAGGGATTATTTTCCGTCTGAGCTAAATTCTCCATTTAAACTATGATTCAAAATATTTTAAAGAAAATTTTCACCCAAAGGGAGTTCCTCTGGTGGAGGTGACCCAGCATGGAATGCTCTAGATAACACCTCATTGAGGAGAGTAGAGACTCTGTGTCTCTCTCTTTCTAAGTGTCTTTGTGATATCTGCTTGGGCATTGCCCAGCATTTCCAGTTGTTGGGAGATCCTGTTGGATCCGTTCTAGAATGAGGCACGCTCTGCCGGAGTGCAGTGGGCAGTCAGAGGTGTGCTGTCCATCTCCTTCACCCCCACCCTGGATCCTAGCTGCCCGGCTCCTGGACAGTAGCTCTGGGCTGGTGTGCTCATGAGCAAGCACCAGAGAAAATCATCAGGACACTATGAACATAAGGTATATTCTCATAGTGGCTTTCTGGAAATAAGGCCGTATCTCCTCTGTCTAAGCCAAGAGTGACCCAAACGTTAGGAACGTCTCATCAGGACCAGGTATATTATCTTAGTAGCTAATGAATGGGAAAGAGCCAGGAGGCAGGGCAGCAAGGTCAGTAAGAATGCAGACTCTGGGGTTGGACCGGGTGATACCAACAGGGGCTGGTATGCACTGCAGGATCTGGGAAGTGGTCCCAGGGCGACTGGGATGGAGCTCCCTGTCAGCTTAAATCTGCAGGAGACTCTGTTCTTCCCTTCGTCACATGGGAGTCCAGGCTTCACTGGTGATCTTCACAGTAATGAACATGTTCTTTCATCTTCAGAGTCACTCTTGCAAAAGAAACTCACTTCGAAACAGGCTAATGGGTGCTTCTCAGTATTCTGTATTGTTTTGTTGCATTTTTCATATCTTAAAAATTAAAAACAGTGTGAGTGGGTTCCAGTCACTGCTGGAAGAAGAGGCCTTTACCCCGCCAGCCTGATATGTGTGATGCCTAAGAGGACCATTAAACTGCAAAGGGATACGGTCACTTTTACAGAGTCCGAGTGACCATATGTGAGTGGAGAGGCCCCTCCTTGCACACAGATGTGCTTCCCACACTGAGGGCTGGTATCGGTCTCTCCAGATGCTGCTGGAAACAACACCACATGTCTGGACACACAGCATGAAGGGGCACTGCCAAGGCTCCCAGGCACCAGGGACCATCCCACTGGTGCTCAGGCTTTGACAGTTACTGTAATAACACGCTGGCGACCAAAGCAGCCTTCCCTCCTCAAGGGAGGTTTGTGGGTAGCGTGTGACACTGAGGGAGAGCTGGAACCCCAGCTGGTACCAGCACTCAGGCTCCTCACCTGTCCCTGCCGACCTCTGGCCTTGTTCGGTGTGCCTCTGTCACTGGCTCTGCAAAGCCCCTCCACCCTTCCCTCGTCCAGCTCATTTTTAGGCACCTGCACTTCCCGTTTCCTATCAGATGTTTCTCAAGGCCCAGCTGGATGTGACTATCACTGGGGGCAGGGGAAGCAGTGCCATCTTCAGGACACACTAAATGACCACTTCTGTGGGGCACATCCTCACAGCCCAGGGACCCCAACAAGTGCAGCAGGGAGGCCACTGGCAAAGAAGGGACAGGTCCACAGGCCCCCTCTCAGGGCCTGCTCCAAGGCGCCCCCTCCAGAGGAAGGAGGGACAGCCCCTCTCCGACCTCAGGCTGGGGAGGGTCTAGGACCCAGGATCCACGTGAGTCTCTCAGGGCGCCGGCCCTCCCCCTGAGGAGCCCTGGGGGAGCCACGTCCACACGAGGAGATGGGGACCCTGCTTCCTGCAGTCGCCACCACGCCCAGCTAGTCACTGGAACTCTGCACGATGCTGACTTCACGGCTGGTGGTGGGAAGAGAAGGGAAACCCAACAACAATGAAAGCCAGGCTGGGCACCAGGAGGCAAACCACCTTGCAACCTTCCAAGAACTGGTCTCACTCCATTTGACTCAGTCCTATCACTAATTAGCTCCATTTCAGATACAGTCTGTAGAGACAGATTCCCGGCCCAGGTTCACAGCAGTCCCATTCCCCTCCCCCACTCCGGGCCCTGCGGGCTCGTCCCACAGGAGCAGGTGTGGGTCTGCGCCCTGAAGTCTCCCTGGGTGCCCCTTGCCTAGGGACCCCGTCGCCCTTCCTGTCTTGGACCCTCAGGACCCCTCACAGTGCGGCGTCCTGACCCGGTTTGCAGGCTCGTCCCCTGGCCAGCCCGTGTCCTAAATGTCTTCCCATGTCCCCAGCCAGCCTGCCAGCCCCCCGTGGCCTCCTTCCAGCTCAGCATCTTCCCTGCAGTTGTCCCCTGCCCCAGTCCTCCCTGCTCTGGTGGCCTCCATCTAAACTCCGTGCTGTGAAAACCCCACATCCACTGCCACCTCCCCCAGGGAGCACTCCCTGACTTCCGAGGAACGCACCTACTGCATTTCACCTCAGACCCCGGGCTCTGGGGCTCCCCATCTGGGGGTGCTGGTTCCCGCTTGCAGCCCCAGCCTGCTCAGCCCTGAGAGCCCGCTCCAGCCCCTGCGCTGCGCCCAGTGCGAGCTGGTCTTCGGTGTCACCATCGCCCGGGTGATGGCATTTTAAAGAATACAGCAGATATATACCTTTACTATTATGTACGGTTTTATTTAATGTTTTCTATTTTCCCAAGATTAATCGATTCCATAAAACGTGCTCCACACTGTCTAGAAATCAATCTTTTCTCTCATAATTCTGTGCATCTGGGACTATAGAAATGTCGCTGTCCCTGAACCTTATCTTCCACATAATTTAAGTGTTACAACTATAAGTATATATATACGTACACACACACATATAGTTGTATAGTGTGTGGATATACACACATATTTTATATATTGTAAATATATATATTTTTTTGCTTAATTGCATTGTTGTTCAAGGTCTTCATTTTATTACATTTTACACAATATAATTTGAGTGGCAGTAAGCTATAGATGATGGAAAATAACACACCTGTGAATCAAAGACCCTGTTTGGGCTCATATAGGGGATAAAATTAAAGATGAGCATTGAGAGAAATTGTGAGCTATCAGGAACAAACAACCAGGAAACAGATTCTCTGGTGACTTTCCACAATCCAGAGAAACCCAGAGAGAGATATTAAGGAAATATTGTGCTTTCCTAAACTCCTTACATTTGGCACTAAAAAGAAATCCATTGTCTGCCAATATCACCTCATTCTCATTCTTGTTTTCCTTCCTCAGAGTGAGAGATACACTCTTTCATTTTGATGGTGCCCAACATAAATTTGAAATACATCATCTTCTAGTGCACAGAAAGTCACAGGGAGAGAAGGGTGTGTTCTGCTTTTGGTATTAGGGAATAGTTTCAGACCGTTTTTGCAGGTGCCATTTTGCTGAGGGTGTCCATGGACCTACAGGAGGTTTGTCCATAAAACACCCAGCACCTTTCACCTTTCAAACTCCTGGGGCCTCTGTTAGAGTGTGAAAAAAAATAATGCAAGATTTTTTCCTTCCTCCTTTTTCATCTTTCTTTCTACCTTGCCTCATTCTGAATCAATTTGAAGAAGAAATCATTTATGGTCTTTGAGAGTGTTGTATTACAGAATACTCACAGGTATTTTCTTAGGTAAAGGAATTGGAGAAATCTTCACTATCTCTATTGTCAATGAGATAGAAGCTCAAAAAGATGAAGTGAATTCACTCTAGATTTGCAAGTGACAGGGCAGGAATTCTGAGCTAGAAGTTTCAACATAAAAACTATTAATAATCCCCCCCCCCCGAATCCAGCACTGTTTACTAAGCATATGAGTAAATGAAAATATGGCAGAAGGTCCTAAAAACTCACCATCTGAGAGTTCTGGCCCGGCCATCCTAGGCTTCACAGGAAGAGCCCAGGGTATGGCTGTGGAAGGAAGCACCAGACAGTGAATACTACAGGAGGTAAGAGTCTGAGGGTTCTTTTGCCCCTGGATTTGTCTATGATTGTGCAAGAGGCATAAGATTCCCCAGGAGCAGGCTCCCAGGACTCCTGGAATAGATCTGACCCAGAAGCCAGGAATCACAGATGAAAGGCTTGCCAGTGGCCTATAACTTTCCAAGCAGGGCTTTGACTGATTGAAGATCAATTCAGGTTGTGAATAAGAAACATTTTCTTAAACATAATTAAGACTTTTCAGATGAATTCAGAACTCAAAATTTGCAAGAGTAAAAGCTCTTTAGGTGGCAAAGGAACAACAGCAGAATTATCTTTCAATACGTCAGCTATGCTTGGAGTATTTAATGTTGAAAAACAGCAAAAGTTATTTCAGTGTTTTCATTTAGAGTTACTGCTTACACAGCTGTACAATTTTTAATGCATAAACACCAAGAAGAGAGATAATACACCCCCTTGAATCAATCTGATGCCTCACAGGCTCAACACGAACAGTGTGAAATGGGTGAAACCTCGGGAGTGTCATTGTAGGTCTTATAGACATATAGGATGATAAGATCTTATAGATCAAAATGCCCTTCTGATCACACTGCTCACTCCAGATTTGTCTCTGGAATGTACCGGAAGCAGACAGTTATACAATAAAATTGATAGAGTGAGCCATAACACTCTCTTAGAAAAGCTCACTATATGAGCCATTTACTTTGGCACAGTCTTTACACATATTTTATGTTCTATACGACCAATTTGAGACAAAATAGTAAAGTGGGCAAAATTAGTCTTTTGCAATTTCTCTTCCTTTTTCCTTTTTTCCTCTTCCCTGTGTTTTAAAAAAACCCATCTGTATGTGTTGTTCCCAATCAGGAGCCAATGAGGCTAAAATGTGGGCTCCCCAAGAACAGACACCATGTCTCATCTTCTTCAGCATCTACTTTCCAGAGCTGAACACAGTGCTTGAGAAGAATCACCATGAAAAGGCATCTGCATTTTCCAATAAGAAATTCTATGAGCCTGAAACACATGTTCGAACCCCCAGGGGGTAGGATGGAGGAGACCATGGCCTCTTTCTTTCCTCTGAGCGGGAACTGTGTGCCATGATCCCCCCATGCCCTACACACACACACACACACACACACACACCACCCAGAATTCCAGTCAGAGGTTTGTTTCACATGAGAAGTAGAACGTATTTGAGAAATTAATTTGGAAAATATCAGTTATGTTTAATAAGCCTTAATCATCAGTTACAATTTAGCACATCTTCATTTAATTATTTCCTGTGTGCCCACGACAGGGCAGCTGTCCGGCGAGGTTTGGTATTCAGTGGAGAGCAGACAGCGCTGGGGGCAGGGGTGGTCAGTCAGCATGAAGACAGGTGCTCTGTGTGGTCACACGAGACAGAGCACAGCAGTGAGGAGTAACGGCACGGCGTGACTGTAAGGATGGGAACAGAGGGTTAGCTAAGGGATCCGGGAAGGCCACACAGGGCAGGTGCCATTGGGTAGAAACCCCAACAGTGAAAGGAGGCAGCCAGGGGACATCTGCGGCGAGATTTATAAGCCAGAATGAAGGGTAAGTCTAAACTTCCAGAGGCGGGAACAAGCACGGTGTCATTAAGGCAGGAAAGAAAGGTCACCCCAGGCAGAGATAAGTGACCGAGAGAGAAGGTCATGGGAGTGGTGGGACCAGGCAGAGTCTCACAGGCCACACTGATGTGGGCTGACACCTGGGAACTCATGAATTGGGCACCTACACGGAGGCAGGTGAAGCAGCTCTGTAGGAGAATTGCCAAGAACCTATAACTCTCACAAGAGACCGGCTCCCTGCTCGTGCCTCTCAGAACACCAGAGCACACTCTGTTCATCAACGAGCTTGAGGCAGTGCCTCAGATCTTGGCAGCCTATGGGTATGGGTATGGATTTTTTAAAAATCAGTGCTTTATCTTATATGGTGATTCAAGACATAGACGACCCCAGTTTCTGAGGCTCACTATGGACTGACTGACAGAAGAATGATATTGGTGAAAACCATGTCCATTGTAAGTAGAATATTCAGGAAAGAATAGTAAATTGGGCGTCCACTTAAGAACTTTGTGAGAGTTCTACTGAATTCACAGCTTAGAAGAAAGTACATTGAGGCCAAAATGGGCCTCCAGAAAAGCCAGGCTTGCAGTGGAGGTGAGGAGACACAAAATACAAGAAACAGCCTTCATTTTCCAATATTTAGCAGGTGTCTGGTCAGTTGAAAAACAGCTGATATTACCCTTGGATTTAAATAATTCAAATTTTATAAGATATATGACCTAATGGTTTCTTAATTATAGATGAGAGAAACTTTCCTTTAAGATTGTATTCATTAAATCAAACTGGAAGACTTCAGTTTTGAAAAAAAAAATCAACAGTACAACTGGGCTTTTTTCTTTTTTTTTTTTCCTAACTGGGAAAATTCATTCTTCTCTGTCTCCAAATTCTGTTGTCTGTAGCTGTCTTGACTCACTCTGCCATTACCTATTTTGGTCAAGGACAGGTCATAGGATCTAAATTGTATGTGACTAGGTTTTCCAAGTCACAAAATGGTGGCGACAATACTAAGCGCTCCCTTTATAATCAACTGTATACATGAAAAAAAATGAAAGGAAAACAAAAAGAAAAAAAAATAGTTTTTACTCACCAAAGCATCCAAAACCGTAGCCACTGGACAAATTCAAGTTCAGTCACGTGAGACACATTCCAGGTGCCCCCTGGCCACACCTGGCTGGTGGCTGCCCTGTTGGAGGTTGGGATAGAATTCTTCTCAGTCGCACAGGGAGTTCTGTGGGACAGCACTTTTCTGACGCTTCCCAGGCACACATTTATTTAGGAGATCATTTTTTTTTGGTGTCCTGTTGATTATTAATAATTGTGAACACATCACCTCCCAATAAATAATTGCAGAAGATTTAGTTCTTTGAAGAACCCATCCGGATGTAGACCAGAAAACTCTTTCCTAGACAAAACCCGTGTGTTCCCTGACATAAGTCATTGGCAATGATGCTTTATATTGTGTAGTACTTATATCCTACTGTGAAACCCTTTATTTTTAAACAGTATTACTTCCTGGGAATCAACCCTGATCACGGACTGTTATAATTCTCTCGCTGAAGACAGACCAAATGAGATCATTTATCTGTAGAAGCGCCAGGGCTGGGGATGGGTTTCAGGGTGAGAGAGGTGAGTGCAAAGCTTCAGACCATGAACTAACAGCTTATATTTTGGGCCAATGCTTCAACATGATGGATTTTTTAGAGATTACAGAGTTGGTGGTGGAAGGATAGCTGTGGCACGAGGCTGGCTCTCGGTTACCTGCGATCAGTTGAAAGGAGTCCTTGCTCCGGGGAGTACACTTGAGCAGTGGGGGTCCTAGCCCGGTGCGGCCTCTCTCCAGGATGTGGCTCAGAGCCACCGTCAGCTTTGATCCCACTGCTTTACAGGAAATCTTAGGGGAAAAGGTCTCTGCTAATGAGGGTTGAGAACATACTTGCAACACACATTCCAGTCTTGTTTTCTGGAAGTGCACCGCATCCAGCCTAATGAGGAGGAGATACGGGAAAGGAAGGAATGGGAACGACAGGCATCCTTGGAAAGCTTGCCCACTGGGTCCTGTCTGAACACGCATTTATCACATGCAATTCTCATGAATGCGGGAGGACAGGCCCTACCATCCCAGCCCCCACATGCAGAAGCTGGGACTCAGCCAAGCTCCTGATGGTGGGGGACGGACAAGGGGCTGTGCACATTGCAGCTCTCAGCCTGACTCTGCTGCTTTGCCACCTGCCGACAACCTGCCGTCAGTGTGCTACCCCCATCCTGGCTTCCGAGATGCACCCCTCAGCGCCTTGCTCTCCTGCTCTCCTCACACTCTCAAGGTTAGACGGAGGTGGAGAAGACGCCACGGCTGGCTCTGCTGGGAGCCAAGTTAGCAGTGCTGGGGGAGAAGGGCGGCTGTCCAGCCTCCATGACTCTGCCAAGGCCGTGTGGGGTCTGAGGTCTGTACTCCCCACGCGGCTGAGACTGGGGTCTTTGCGCCCACTGAGATCCATCCCCCCAAATTCTGGGGAAGACAGGGTGCGAGGAAAACACCAATCTGGAAAAATCTCACTGGTATCCACTAAAATAGGGACAGGTAAAAGGAGAAAGCCTGGAGCAGTAGGGAGACATTTATTTATACATTTCCTGGAGAGCAGAAGAATGTGTGGGGGCAGCCAGTGAAAGAAAAAGGCCACTGAATTAGGTTATTTTGGCAACTGTGCTGAAAGGGGCAAAAAAGGAAAGAAGACACAGAGAGACGGGTCCCAAGTTTCTCTGGCCAGCAAGAATGGTCCAGCCAAACGTAAGGCAGTGTCAGAAGAGGTCTTCTCAACATATCCAGAGTCCTTGGAACAGGAAACCAGGGCCCTGGGTGAAGTTGGCTCCCCAACCTGGAAGATTCTTTGCCAGCCTGGGGGAGAACAAGGCCATTGGGAGAAGGCAGTGTCCGCTGCTGGTCTGGCCCCTATGGGGAGCCCTGTGCTAAGGCACGTGGAAGTGGGCAGGTGCAGACCAGGCAGATGGAGCCAGTGGCAGGCATGAGACAAGGCACGGGACAAGGATGCACACAACCCTCCCCCTGCCACCCTGCTCAGGCCGCAGGTCACAGGCTCACCTCAGGGAAGGTTGAAGGGGGAGCAAGGAGAACTCATAACACCCCAGAACAAAGGAAATTCCTGAGGGAACTTCCCAGGTTACAGTGAGAGCAAGCAGTGAGTGGAAAAACAGGGCTCCAGGCAAACACCCTGCAGGGAGAAGGGATAAGTGGCCATGGTGAGAACATTCTAGAAGCATATGCAAGTGAAGAAGAGAATTCCTTGCAAATGTTTTAGGCCATAGTAAATTTAGAGGAAATGTAGATTTGATGAGTATCGGGGATAAAGGTGAGCTGGTAAAATCAGGAAGATGAAGAGAGACAGTTGCAGATTTCTCAGTAAAGACTGGACGGCTGGAAACCATGGCAGAACCGATAAATTAGGGGGAAGAGGGGCACACGGCACAGTGGGGGAAACACTGGCAGAGACCAGCATTGAGATGAGCCCACCCAACACAGAAGGAAAAGGCAATCACACTGCACATTTAAAAACAGTAAAATAAGGGGTTGGAGGAAGCATGTGGTGCTATTTACAAGTTCTCCCCAGCATGCCAAAGCACTTGCTTAGTGTTTGTACATTTTTATGTAGCAACAGATTTTTTCTAATTAGTGAGACACTGGCCCATACTTGGTTGTTTTTGTTTGTTTGTTTTGTTTTGTTTTATTTTTTTTTCTTTTCTTTTCCATTCAGGAACAAATGAACAGTGTCATACATGCCACTTTTGTAAAGGAGGCAGAATGAGTCTTCAAAAAACTGAGCAATAATCATGCACCAATAAAAGCAAACAAAAAAGCAGAAAATATACTTGCATGGTGAGGTCGCATGCCGGCTGCCGGGGCACTGCCATGGGCCCTGTATTTACGGGAAGGGTGCTTCCTCCTCTCCCTGCAATCCCCATCTCCAGAGTCACGAGAACAAGACCGCGTGGGCCTTTGCGTGTTGTGATACTCACGTCTGCTCTAGAAACACTCAGAGCAGAGCTGAATGAACTGAGTCGTAGATCCCAGAACCATTTTTAAAGGGAAACATCATTCTAGTGGAAAGGACGAGGCCATTTCATCTGCGCGCCCTAAATGCCACAGCAGTGAGACGCTCCTTCCCCAAACCAATTCCACTTCACTTCTGGGTCTCGGAGGGACAAAGGCACAGTTTGCTTAGACAGAGTACACTGACCTGCAACCATTGAAATACATTTAAAACCACATGGGATGAATGTTTCGTTTTTCACACAGACCCCCAAAGTGTTCCACCTGTTGCGTAAAAACGTTTTTTCAGATTTATTGGAAAATTATCACATTCGGGGAAATGAGTTAGAGCTTGCAAACTGTATTCAGAGATACGTATATTTTAAAAACACGACTTCCTCCCAAGACAGACATTTATTTCTTTAGCATAAACAATTTTCTCACATGAGCATATTCTGTTGATTTGTATTAAAAGATATCAAGGGAAAGACGAGGGACATCTGAAGTGAAGATTCACTGAGTAACCCCTGACCTTGACTTCTGGGCACAGAGCCTTGCTGGGTTCACTTCTCATCACCACCCCAAGCCTGGAAATCAGTCATCCTTGGAGATGGGGAAGGACTGGAAAGACTTGCCACAAGCGGTCTGCTCGCTGGAAAGGCAGGTTGCAGGGCAGGGCAGCCCGCACTCAGCTGACCTTGGACTAGGGGAGCAGGAGTGAGGAGAGCTGCCAGCTCAGGGCCAACATCAAGGTGATTTTACCTGCTTGTACGTCACCTTCATTTGGACTTCATTTCTTGTCAGTTCACTCCCCAAATATGATTCATTCGCCATGTTTTTGCCATAAGGTAACAGCATCCAGCTGTATTTTTTAATGTGAGGAATCCTTATTGCCTACCTTGTTCCTGTAGCTCTTACTAAAGTTAAGGAGAAAAAAAAAAAAAGATGACAAGAAAAACCCAGAAATATATACGTCACTCAAGTACCAGGCCTTAAGTGGATTTTCAGAGATATTTATCAGTTTAAGGATAGACCCGGGTAGTAAGTTGTTCATTTATTTATTTTTTTGACCAAAATTTCAGCTAATGAAAAATAGCTGTGGGGCCTTTGGATGCCTGGCAGACAGACATGAAAAAGTGGTTCTGTTGCACTTGGATCGATTTAACTTCTGAAATCCCTTCCTATCCCTTATTTTCTTACTCTTTTTTTTAAAACATTTTAAAGATTTTATTTATTTATTTGACAGAGAGAGACCACAAGTAGGCAGAGAGGCAGGCAGAGAGAGAAGGAAGCAGGCTCCTTGCTGAGCAGAGATCCTGATGCGGGGCTCGATCCCAGGACACTGGGATCATGACCTGAGCGGAAGGCAGAGGCTTTAACCCACTGAGCCACCCAGGTGCCCCTTATTTTCTTACTCTTGAAGGGAAATATTGTTTCTCCTTTACCCTTTATGCCAGCTACTACTTGGAGGTCTAACACACCACTGAACAGAATCACTTCAGGAAGGAAGAAGAGGAGGTAGGAGGCTCGGGGTATCGCTCTTTCAATGAATTCTCACAAAATCCCTGAGTTACATCTTCCAAAAGGGGAATTTGGAATTTCATATCTTCCAAAAGCAGAAACGTCTGAAAATAAGCCTAAACTGTCACCGCAGTCTTTGCTGTGAGCATATCAACCCCACCAAAAGTTTTCTCCCACCTTGTTCCTGTTCATCCCAGGAAGACTTGACATAAGATCTATCCACTCAGCAAACTTTTTAAAAACTATTTTATTTATTTGAGGACAGAGAGAGCACATTAGAGAGGGCATGAATGGGAGAGGCGCAGAGGGAGAGGGACAGGCACGCCGCTCCTCAGGAGACTCTGCGTAGAACAGGTTGTCTTTGCTATAACCCTTCCAGGAGCCTGGCAGCCTTGGAAGCCAGAGGCCGACGACTTGTCCGGGTCCCAGAGCAGGTGCAGGAGCCGCCGCTCTTCCTCCCGTGCCCTGACCGCTGCGCCTTCGTGTGTCGGGCATCCTCACAGCTGAATCATTCTCGCTGATCACAAGCTGCTAGTACAGCCCAATCGCAAGCTGTGATGTAAGCTGAAATGACAACTCCGAAAAAATTTAGAAGATTGAAAGACTCTTTCAACTACGACTCACAATTTGATTCAAAACAGGGAAAGTAAGTAGATAAGAATTTTTGCCAAACAGGAGGAACTGATCAGGAGAAGGCGAGGCTGACAGATCCAGAGACACAGGCCCCAGTTTTGGACATTTATGCAAATGACGTGAGTGTCTGCTAACTGCAGAAATGCAGACAATTTGTGAAAGGCAAGCCCTCTCCTCAGTGCGATCCCAGGCCCCATCCCCTGTGATCAATATGCAGACATTTCAATGATTTTTATGAGCATGATATGTATGTGTACAATCATATACATGAGTGAACTTGAAAATCTTTAAAGAACCAATCCACGCTGTCCACAGGATCCTACATAGCATGAAAGCAACGTGCTTGATGTGGGCAATTTACCATGAAACAACTCTCTTGACATCGGCCATATTTACCACTTAGCTCTTCCCTTTTACAATTTCCTTGTGTGAAGAAATATTCCTTTAAATTATCCATTCAGTGAAAGGAGGGGGAAAAAAACCACTATTTTTGTACACCCCTGGATCTGCTTTAAAGATTGAAAAAAAAAATGAGTGCTTTAAAAAGTAAAATAATTTAAGCCAGGGTCAAAATCAGCTTTAGCTAATATTATACATACATCTCTCCCTCCTCCCTCCTGAGATGTGACCTTTGATTCCGAATGAGCTCATCCCTTCTCTTGGCCCGCCCTCCAGCCACTACTTACTTTAGCCCTGTTGGTGTGGACACTAGGTGAGGGGGAAGCCCATAAGTCTGGTCATTTGGGCTCTAATCTATAAATATGTGTTCTCCTTTTTTTGAATTGCAATTACATTGAATTGAATTCTCATTTGTAGAACATTTATGGAAAATAGCTTTTAACGCAACTTTAAAATTTTTAATGAGGAAGAGCTGCTGGTTTGCAAAATAATGTTCATCGACTTAAAACAATTATTTGTAACATGGTTTTAAGCAAGCTAGGAATATAATTATTGCATAATTTAAAAATCGATTATAGCATAAATATTTAGGTGCTAACAGACCATTTAGGGAGACTGAACTAATGTACTTCAGATATTCTCTTACCATGATGCAATGCTAAAATCAGAATTGCTCACTTAATTACAGGGTGTAGTTGTGAACTGCAGACACCATGACTTGAAAGCATACTACAATTCTATTGCAGGTGAGATCTCTTGAGATTTACTCTACCTTTTAGAATCCTTGTGCCCTCATTTGGAAGAAAGAATGAATAGTTACCTGGAGAAAATATAAGGATTTTGCAAATGACAGACACTAGCAAAAGTGGTTACAGTTTGCTTTCATTTGTGTTTAAACACTGAACGTTGTTTCCTTTTTCCACATGATGTAAACATGTACCAAATTTTCATTTTGAACGGGCAATGTCATGCCACTCTGATTATAAAATAAATTTTCCTTAATAGCAAAACAAAACAAAACACACACAAATGGTCTTTTTCCCCCTTTCATTCAGATCAAATCTAATTTCATACATATTAATGAAAAAAAGACATTTGATGTATATATCACAGATAAATAATTCAACTGAGACTCTTCTGAGGTCCTAATTAATGAAAATATTAAAGCATTCATTCTATTCCACGTCATTTATGGTGATCTGGGTTCTTTGGCAGCCCCCTGGGAGCATTTGAGAAGCTCACAGCACAGCAGGAACCCCCTGGGCTTCCTGAGCCAAGCAGGTATGGCTCCCTAGGGTCCTTTCCTGGGTATTGCAACATTCCGGGAACTATGACAAGCATTCATGTTTGTGTATCTCCTTTTTATGCACAACATCCTAATAAGCCAGACAGAAGAGTTACCTACTGGCACCCTTGTTAGATGTGCATTGTGATAATTGTATAATTCTTTTTTTTTTTTTGGTAGGGTTTTATTTACCAAAAAAAAAATGTATTATGTTCTGTCACCATACATCATTAGTTTCTGATGTCGTGTTCCATGATTCATTGTTTGCATAGAACACCCAGTGCTCCATGCAATACATGCCCTCCCTAATTCCCATCACTGGGCTAACCCATCCTCCCACAAACCCTCAGTTTTCCAGAGTCCATGTCTCTGATGGTTCCTCTCCTCCTCTGATTTCCTCTGTTTCATTTTTCCTTTCCTTCTCCTAATGTCCTCCATGCTATTCCTTATGTTCCACAAGTAAGTGAAACCATATGATAATTGGCTTTCACTGCTTGACTTATCTCACTCAGCATAATCCCCTCCAGTCCCATCCATGTTGATGCAAAAGTTGGGTGTTCATCCTTTCTTACAGCTGAGTAATATTCCATTGTATAATTGGACCACATCTGCTTTATCCATTTGTCTGTTGAAGGGCATCTCAGCCCTTTCTACAGTCTGGCTATTGTGGACATTTGCTGTGAACACTGGGGAACAAACCTAAAAATCCTAAAAATTGTATGGAACCAGAAAAGACACTGAATCACCAAGGAAATGTAGAAAGAGAATAACAAAGCTGGGGGCATCACGCTGACTGATTTCAAGCTGTATTACAAAGCTGTGATCACCAAGACAGCATGGTACTGGCACAAATACAGACACATAGACCAATGTAACAGAGTAGAGAGCCCACATATGGACCCTCAACTCTATGGTCAAATAATCTTCAACAAAGCAGGAAAAAGTATCCAATGGAAAAAAGACAGTCTCCTCAATAAATGGTGCTGGGACAATTGGACAGCTATGTGTAGAAGAATGAAACTCAACCATTCACTTACAACACACATAAAGATAAACTCTAAATGGATAAAAGACCTTAATGAGGCAGGAATCCATCAAAATCCTAGAGGAGAACATAGGCAGTAACTTCATTGACATCGGCCACAGCAATTTCTTTCAAGACATGTCTCCAAAGGTGAGGGAAACAAAAGCAAAAATGAGCTTTTGGGACTTCATCAAGATCAAAAACTTCTTCACAGCAAAGAAACAGTCAACAAAACAAAGAGGCAACCCACAGAATGGGAGAAGACATTCACAAATGACACTACAGAAAAGGGCTGATATACAAGATCTATAAAGAACTTCTTAAACTCAACGCCCAAAAAGCAGATAGTTGTATAATTCTTAAGGAGAAGTGTTACACACACCTTCAAAACATAGTCCAAGGGTCATAATCCAAAATTAGGTCATAATTTACTATGTACATGTTAGCCTTGCCATGCATCTAATACAATCCTTCTCTTAATAATCTGAAACAAAAAGTTTCACTGAATTTCCTTGATCAGATCAGATCCGTAACTATGCAAGTCTTAGAATAATGATTATCACTTAAAGCTTCTTTAGTGTAACTGTTTCTGTGTTTTATCAGTGGTTTTGAAATAGCAGTTTTCAGGACACCTGAGTGACTCAGTGGGTTAAGCATCTGCCTTTGGCTCAGGTCATGATCTCAGGGTCCTGGGATGGAGCCCCGCATTGGGCTCCCTGCTCAGCCAGGGGCCTGCTTCGCCCTCTGCCTTCCATTCTCCATGCTTGTGCTTTCTCTCTCTGTCACAAATAAATAAATAAAAATCTCCAGAAAACAGCAGTTCTCTTCAGCAGTGGCAGTGGTCAGCATATTAACTGAAAAAATGTTTCACTTTGGTAGCTTCTGAGGACAAGTTGAGGAGAAATCCTTGGCAGCAGACACTGGCTGTCATAGGCAGGCATCCTGCCAGCTCTACTTTGGGGACCCAAATAGAAACATGTTCCCCCCACCCGACCCCCGCCCCAGAAGAAACTTCCATGGAGAGATTCAGGATTGAAGTGAATGAATATGTTAGAAATTGTCAGGGAGATCATTTACAGTCTCCTTCTGCAGTCTACAGCTGAGCGTGTCTGAGGGAGTCATGAGGGTCTATCAGAGGGGATTTGGGAGAAGTGACTGGCCACGCCCAAGACCTCAGGTCATGGCCCCTCTCAGTGGGTACTCCTGGCTGGGATCTTGGCAAGCATTTTGTCATTAATACTGAGAAAAACTTTACAGTGGGAGGACATAGACTTCCTTTCAGATTGAAGCTTAGAAGACTGAGGATGGAAACCATAGGTTTTCTATAGGAAATCTTCAGCCTTCTATTGAAAATTGAAAATTAGAAATAGGCTTAAATAAACAGGACTCTGAAAAACAACCTGAGGGTTTTGAAGAGGCGGGGGGTGGGAGGTTGGGGGAGCCAGGTGGTGGGTATTATGGAGGGCACGCATTGCATGGAGCACTGGGTGTGTTGTAAAACTATGAATTCTGTTACGCTGAAAAGAAATGAAATTAAAAAAAAAGAAACAGCTGTTTATCGGTCTTTACGATTCTGGTGCTAATCACAGCTTCATGGGGCTCCCCTTCCACTCACTCACAGGCTGGGTGGGAGACGATGGCTTGAACAATGACTTTGGAAACCGCCCTAGCATTTCTGTGACACGTTTTTCTTCTTATGACTTGGGTTCCTAACTGTTCCTGTATTTAGGGCATTCTATAGTTTTTCAGAGTTTCAGCTTGGGCTCATCTTATGTTTGAAGGATTCATCTGAGTCTAGACCACACTGTAAGGTACAGGATATCATGTCATTAAAAAAATCCATAGTCAACAGAAAATAGGAAACACAGATTTTACCTTGAGTAAGGGTCTGGAGTCCAGCTCTCTCACAGACGATTTGTGATCAGGCATTGATGCTGACCACGTGGAACTTTACAGAGCCACGAGATCTAGGAAAACTGCAGGCTTTAAGAAACCCTTGCCCTGGGATGCCTGGGTGGCTCAGTTGGTTAAGCAGCTGCCTTCGGCTCAGGTCATGATCCCAGCGTCCTGGGATCGAGTCCCACATCGGGCTCCTTGCTCGGCAGGGAGCCTGCTTCTCCCTCTGCCTCTGTCTGCCTGTGCTTGCTCTCTCTCTCCCTCTCTCTCTGATAAATAAATAAATAAATAAATAAATAAATAAATAAATAAATAAAAAGAAACCCTTACCCTTTGGTATTCCAGAACGGAAGAGCAAAGACCCTCCTTCCACTGATGGCGTAGATAGGACTCAGTTGCAGGTGCTCCCTTGTTTCCCTGTGACAGGCCAGACACAGACCCTCCAAGTTCCCATTCTTTGTTTCATAAATAATTGTTTAAACCTCTCATCCCCAATGATCAGTCACAACAAAGCGCTGACTAATGGAACTTGGTGATGTCCTTGTCCTTCCCCAAGGCTCTGAACAACCTCTCCAGAGTGTATGCTGGCCTCGCCATCGGATACCTGATGACTTCACCCTTTGCCCCGGCTCCCCACTCCTCTTTCTGGCTTGTTCTCTCCTCCCCATACAATAAAACTCTTTATTATTATTATTATGTTTTTTTGGTCCTACCCCTGTACCCCTGGAGGAGATGTTTTCAGATCTTCTGGCCAGAGGTTCTGCCTGTTTGGATGGTCCCCTCCCATCATTGCAATAGCTTCTTTCCTCTTCATGCAATGATCCTTTTGAATACAAATTCTCTTATTAACTTCTGATTTGTTTTTTTGTATGATAATAGCAGGGTCAGGTCTACAAAGACAGCTCCTTCAAAAAGAAAATAGCTGAAAGCTGATTATTTGCAAGAATGGCCCTGATTTTCTTTTAAGTATTTGGTTAAGCATGACATGTGAGAACGCTGTCTAGAATTTACCATAGCCTTCGAGTCCTGCTTATTTGACAGAGAACCCTGGGAATGTACGGCTGCTTCAAAGACACTTTTGTTTGCACTTCCTCATGTAGAAATCTAATACTATGGTAGATTCACCAATGCATTTCTCATCCCCTTGTCTCTGGGTGCCTCCCAAATTCTCTACTGTTCAGGCTACCCCTTCGTATCTACTCCTTCAAAGTGGGAGTTGTTTTAGCAGAATGCAAAGAGAAAGCAGAGTAGATGCTCATGTTTTGAGCTTTAATAAAGTTGGGAAAATGCCTGATATCAGAGGAATGAGTGTTTCTCATCCCAGAGCACATGAGGAGTTGTGGAATGAGACTGGGGAAGGAGCGGTATTGTCGTCATGATGCTCTCCTATACGTGTAGACGGCAGCCTCACATGCGAGTGGCCAAGGGTGCTGCGCAGACCTTCCCTGTACAGACAAGAAGAAACGTCCATGTACGAATCATAGCAGAACCTCCCACGGCACTCCACATCGTTCAACAAAAATATACATAACATTTACCGTCTGGCAGGCACCTGTCTCGGCTCTGGGCACAGAGCAATCAATAAAGACATGAAAAAGAAAATCCTTTTCTCATGAAGCTGTTTTGTGTGGAATCCCACGCAGCTCATCAATAAGTAAAACCACAAATAAGTAAAATCTACCAAAGTATTAGATTTCTACATGAGGAAGTGCAAATTCCTTAAAATATAAGGAAATGTTGCAAAATTGAAAAAGGTGTATAATTTCACACATATACACAAAAAAACCCTGGAGGAATTTTTAGAATATTATGAGTAAATTTTAGTACTTGCATCCTGTTAACCCAATCAAATGTTGGAATGTTGGAAGTCCGAGGTTTTGAAGCCAAATAAAGGGAGGGGGTTAGGGAATGTGGAGGGCCGGGCGACCATCTTAACCAGGGAGGGGAGTAGGGATTCGTGTGTTGAGACTCTAGCTCCCCAGACATGGGACAGGTGGGACACCATGAAGATAATTTGCCCAGTGTAGAAACACAGGCAGAGGGGCACCTGGGGGGCTCAGTGGGTTAGAGCCTCTGCCTTCGGCTCAGGTCATGATCCCAGGGTCCTGGGATTGAGCCCCACATCGGGCTCTCTGCTCAGCAGGGAAACTACTTCCTCCTCTCTCTCTGCCTCTCTGCCTACTTGTGATCTCTCTCTGTCAAATAAATAAATATTTTTAAAAAAAGAAAGAAAGAAACACAGCCAGAGCCTGGTGCCTCGGAGCCCTTGGGCAGAGACTCAGCATCGCTAAGACACTGAGAATATTGTCATAAAATAAAGGCCCAGGGAAATGCTCAAGTGGCATTTACCCCAGCCCTTGTGTGTGCCTTCTAGCCCCATTCCCACTGGCATTTTTCATTTGGAATATGGGAGAGGAATTGGATGCCTTGCATAACTTAGCTGAGAGGTCTCAATCATACAGTAAGATTGTTAATGTCTCTGGGAGTCTTCACCCATCCACGTGAGAGTCAGCTCATCCTGAAAATTCAGGTCAGTTCCTTTTCCTGGGACTCAGTTTACTCATCTGTAGGCAAGAGGGTGAGCCGAAGTAGGACACAGGCTCTAATCCATGTGCCTGTCTGTTTCAGCGGAAGACAGTCTGATGCGGGGCTAAGTCCTCAGTATCCCAACTCCACACATCTGAGAGTAGACGTTCGTGTTTTTGCCGACCTGTCTTTATTCATGGCCGGGATGCATCTCCTCAATGCTCTAGATATCGAGACATAAAATCTGACAGAATAAATCACCCCTGTGTATTTTCTCCTCCATTCCCTCCTGAGTTATATTTCCTTTTCTCATCAGAATCAATTTTCTACATTTCTTAAAGGAGAGTCTTTTGACAAAAATGTGCATTATTTATAGTTGCTGAGAGAAAGGGGATTTTGCCCTCACTTTGCTGGAGATACATTTACAAATCATAAATGACAGACCCTATAGTGGCAAAAGTTTTCTTGACATGGCCTTTACTTTTGTTTTTCCTCTTGGGCACATGAGAACCAGCACAGCAGATATGTCTCTAATTCTTTTTTTTTTTAACCTTATATGAAAAATCAAGGTCTGTTTTCTTTTCTATTAAAACTTATTTTCCCCCTCTCTCTCATATTAGGGATGGATTTCCTGAAAGGCTTACTGTGGACTCAAGAAATACCTTTTTAAAATATAAGGAAATGTTGCAAAATTGAGAAAGGGGTGTAATTTCACACATATCCACAAAAAAACCTGGAGGAATTTTTAGAATGTTATGAGTAAATTTTAGTACTTGCATCCTGTTAATCCAATCAAATCATAAACTTAAATTAGCTTAATTTACTAAACTGTGTATACTTTGGACCGGACTTTCAAGGGTAGACAAAGGTCAATTAATAATTACGTTCCTTATGGGCTAATAAAACAGGTTCCAGTGAGTCAGAATAAACCAGTTCTGAGGTCCGCTAACTCAACTGCACCCTAGAAGCCTTTCCCACACTGAAGCCATTGTTGTAATTAATCTCACCACATGGTCTCCATGATTTAAACCACAGTGAACATCAAATACAATCTTTTTCATTGGGCGGGTCCCTTAAAGTTCTTGAGGACCTGTCTTTTCACCAAGAAAGTAATGAAGTGGGAGGGTCATATTAATGATCCAACCCAGCTTGTCCGTATCCTTGCTCACCAAGACTTACCTGCTGTGTCTTTAGGGAAATGCAATGTGGTTCTGTCTTTGCTTCACTCTTTCAAGTAGTAGGATAGAAAGCGATTTTGATAGAAAGAACAATATCTCATATTCTAGGTTCTAGTCTACTCCTCAGAAAAGGAGTTTGATAGATAGGGTGTCACTCAGCCCTGCCCTTCTCTTTACTTGGGGGAGACTTCTGGGATTCCTTTTTAACTCTGGGAGACACTAAATCTAGTGCCAAAACTGACCCCTGACAACAGGAGATGTATGGTCATGCCATTTTCCATCACTTGCTGCAACCCATGGGTAGAATGACCTAAACGGCTCCTGATGGATGAACTTCAAGGACTAATTTAGTATTATAGAAAGTCTCTTTATATTTGATTCATGTGAGAGCCAAGACCCTTAGTGAGAATGTAGAGTAATGTGCAAGAAATGACAGGTCCATTGTTAGAAATTTCCCACAAAACTTTAAAGCATAAAATGCCTGAAGGTGGAAGGAACGTCAGTGGGAATTCAAAGTACTTACGGAAAACTTACAGACCCTTCCTGTAAGCGTGGTCAGCTAGATGACCCAACAAGACAAGTTTGCTCTTCCCAAATTTTAAGTTGCGCTAATTACTTTGATTTTATTATAATATTCATCAATAGTGCAAATCAGAATTATTTCAAAGCTTTCACATACTCTTATCTTAACGAAACAATGAAAGCAGAGATGGGGGGGTTGATGTTGTTACTTGTTTCTGTTTGTTTCGTTTTGTTAAGTTGGGAGTATGTGAAAGTCATAAAGCTGTCAGGTTTGCCTTAGGAACATTTGGCAGCTAAGCCATGAAAGAATCCCTGGGATGTGAAGGAATGAGAGGGATTTGCAGTATACAGGTTTGTTTGCTTAAGGTCCAGTGTCTTAGCTGTCCAATCTCCACAGCAGTTAAACCTCCAGCTTGGGGAATGCCTATACAAACTGGACATTTACCAGATGTATTGTTTCAGGGTTTAGCTGACCTGACAGTGCATATGGAGAATCTGACCAACTTTCAGTCTACTTCCTTGCCTCTGATTCTTTTTTTTTCTAAAGAGTTTATTTATTTATTCATTTATTTATTTATCAGAGAGGGAGCACAAGGCAGGGGAGCGGCAGGCAGAAGGAGAAGCAGGCTCCCCGCTGGGCAAGGAGCTGGAGCCAGGATTCAATCCCAGGACCCTGGGGTTATGGCCTGAACCGAAGGCAGACGCTTAACCCACCGAGCCCCCCAGGTGCCCCTTATCCTCTGATTCTGGAGTCTTTCTGTGCTCCTGAGTAATGGGATTACACCCACACCCCCGCCCCCAGAACGCTAAAAAAGCCAAGATACACTTTCCTCTGTTATTAGATTGCCAGTTTTTCAAGCTTTTCCCAAACAAATACAGGTAACTGCTGGGACAGAAATACCTCAGAAATCCTGTTAGCAGACGTTCAGATGTCCCCAGGGGTTCCACCAAATGGCTCCACTAGGTAGGCAAGACATGTGGATTCTTGGGTTCTTCAAGGCCTGGCCACTAATTTAGAAGCTGCCACAGAATTCCCTCATTTTAATTAAAAAGAATTCATTCCTGTTGTATTACATCATGAGTCTGTGGGCATATCATCTCAGCATGTGTCTTTTATAATTGTGGTAGACTTTAAGAGAAATTAAAAATTTCTGTCTCTGTGACTCTTTGTCCTGTCCCTCCTTCCCTCCTTCCTTCCGTTCCTCCTTTCCTTCCTTCCATCTGTCCTTCCTTCTCTTTCCTTTTCATTCTCCTTCTGGGATTTCCACTGGAAGTATGCAGGTTCACTTAATATTGTCTCATAGGTCCCATGGGGTCTATTCGCTCTTCTTTAAGCTTCCTTCCTTTCTGTTCCTCAGAGTAGGTAACTTCCATGGTCCTCTCTGAGTTCACTGAGTCTTTCGTCTTCCTGCTCAAATTTGCTTTTGAATCCTCCCAGTAAATTTCTTGTTTCAGTCATTGTAATTTTCAGTCCCAGAATTTTTTTTTAGCTTCTTGTTAGGGTTTCTATCTTTTCACTTCCATTTCTCCTTCATTCTCCCACCATTTTCCTGACTTTATGTCTTTCAGTTCTCTGAGCACCATTAAGACAGTTACTTCAAGTCTTTGTCTAGTAGGTCCACTGTCAGTCTTTTGCAGGGACAGTTACTGTTGCTGCATGTTTTCTCTTTGAATGGGTTATACTTTCCAATTTTTTTGCATACCGTATGATGTTTTGTTGTTGTTGAAAACTGAACGATTTGAATAAAACAAGGTGATGACTCTAGAAACCAGAGTCTCCACCTCCCCTACCATTCACTGGCCTTGCTTGTTTTGCGCTGTGGTCTGTTTTTAGAGCACTGTAGTATGTCTGTGCTGAAGACCAGCCTGTGGTGTAAACTTAAGGCTTCCTCAAGTCTTTCCTCAGCCGACACCTTCCCTTGGGCACGTCCAGTAACTTTCTAATTTTCCCTGAATATGCAGTTGTTTTTGAATTTCTTAATCATCAATGTCTGTCTCTTTGAAAGGGGGAAAAAGAGGAGGATAAAGAAGGGGTGGGAAAGGCACCATCCCTTAACTCCTGTGGAAGTCAGTCCCGCCAGAGGGGAAGAGCTTGTAGCAATGTTGCAGGGCGGGGGGGGGCGGGGGGGGCAACAGTGGCCGTCTGCCTCTTGTTCTCACCCTGTGATCAGAAGCAACAGTCGGTGATGAGACTCTGATCCTCCCTATTTGGAGGACCAGGTCCTTCTTGCCTACCCTGGCTCCACGGGCTGTGTGCCGACTGCTCTAGGAACATGTGCCCAGCTGCCTGTGGTGCTGCAGAGTGATGGAGGACTGGTAGCGGATGAGCTAGACTTCACTTCCTGGTAATTAATAACATGTTCCCTGGTACCTTTCCTCACAGACTGTGTTCTGTCTCATTACACTGCAGCCCAATTTTAAAACAAAACATCGCTGTGAATATGTGGTAAAGCAAATCTCAGCTGGAAGAAATCACTGTCCATTAGGACCAAATAGTTCAAGAATTTGATGTTGATTTCACACCTCAAAGAGATTAGATGAACAGAAACCAGTAAAAGACACTTCAGCCTTGTACATTTATGTGGACCTGCGCAGCCTGCTGGCGTCTCTCATCTTTCTACATTTCTGTTCACAAGATGCTGTGTGGACCATGGCAGGGCAGGGCAGATGTCTTGTGGTGACAAAGCCTCTTCCCAGAGGCACCCAGGCTCAGTTCCTTTTGCAAATGTGGCTGGCCTGGGACGGTCTGTGCGGATCTCTCAGAGCTGTGTGTGGCGGTGGTCTCTGCCTGCCAGAGGGTCCAGCTTGTGGACACGTGAGCTAAGGTTCCCACACCTCCCCACTCACAGCCCCAGCGATTCCTTCTGTCAGGAAAACTTTGATTCAAGGTCAAGAGATGCATTCCCAGGGAGAAAAGGCCAAGGTCATTTACACAAAATTTAGTTCAAACCCAGGACCACCCTCTCTGTCTCTTCCCAGCCTTGACTGGAGAGCAAAGCAATAAAGATTTCTTTCCTGATCGCTCATAAATGCTCAGTTTCCATCCCACATTGCATACAAGTGACATGTACTTTTTTAATCAAAGGAGATTTTGTTAATAACATTATTCTTTTATTTTCGGAAAAAGACCCTGTGTGTGATTCTTTTCAGGCACTGCTCACAATCAGGAAAGAGCAGGTAATTAACATGGGTGGGTCTGACACAGTTCCTCCTAGAGATGAGAGTGGGAGCCAGGAGTGCCTTCTTACTCTTTTCAAAATCAACAAGAGAAACGTTTTCGTTTCCTCCCTTTAGATGACCTCAGTATGTTGTTTATTCTCCAGCCCCACTTAGTTCCCCTTTGGCTTGGACCTTAAATATTTATTGAAATAACTATGAAATCTTTCTTTCTTTTTTTAAAGATTTTACTTATGTATTTGATAGAGAGAGGAGGGGGCACAGTGAGGGGGAGGGGCAGCAAGCAGAGGAAGAGGGACAGCAGGTTCCCTGATGAGTCCCAATGTTGGGCTTCATCTCAGGACCCTGGGAACATGACCTGAGCTGAAGGCAGAACCTTAAATGACTGAGCTACCCAGGTGCCCCTTATGAATTATTTCAGTTGGTCTCACAGATTTAACAATCATCCAAGATGTCAATCCTTATAGATGAAGATAATCACCATGAAATAGCTTCCATGACTCTGTCCTGTTTCAGAAGCTCTTGCCTTGGGGTGTCTTTTGGGTCAAGTGCAGATGTCTTTGCCTGAGTTCCAGGACTTCCCATGGTCAGCCCAGAGACACGCTGGGACTCTGTGAGGTCCTGAGACAGAAACCTAGTTAAGAGCAACTAAAAGAATTGTAAAATCATAAATAAGATGGCAACAGAATTAAAGTTGTAGAATCAGGAAAGAAGAGAGAAAAACCAAGAGAATAAAAATGCAGCTAAGTACAGTATAAATAACCGTCTTGTCCTGAGTTTTCTAAACTGTGTTTGACAACTGAAGCCATAAATTGCTGCCTTGTCTAATGTGGTTTTCAGTGCATGTAGGTAAAATATTTAAGACCAATTATAAAGTGGAAAGAATAATTTTCCTCCACTTCTCATGGCAAAATGCAGACACCAATGTAATAAGGTATATATGTAAAAGGTAATACTTGAAGTAACGACAAAAAGATCTACACAAGATGATACATTCAAAAACAGGATAGATAAGCCAAAATAGACTTTTGGGAAAATGTTACCTTCTCTTACCTAAAGTGGAGTCTGAGTTCTTGAAGACAGAATCAGCCAGACCAAAGACTATGGCACTTACTGGCTCAGGAGCCCATGCCCCAAATTCCCCGGTGACCATTTGCGCCCACACAAGCTTGAGTCTGTTGGGCTCCACATCCTATTCAAGGAGCACGAGAAACAACTTTTACACAAGTTCTAATCCTCATGAATATTTTCCAGTAGAAGTTTTGAATGGGTAACAGCCTATTGAAATTAATGCCCATGTGAATCACCTTCAGTTTATAATGGAAGATCTTCTGTTTTTGTTTTCACATGTATATTTGCTCCTCGTGGATCTGACATTCATACTTTTCGATATGACCCTTTGAATAAATGCTTTCCTTGGCAGTAGCTTGAGAGCTCTCAACCTGCTGCAAATTAGAATCACCCATCTCTGTGAAATTTAACTATTAGGGCAAAGTGGGTCAAGGATACATGAGGCTTCTCTGTACTGTCTTTGTAACTTTCTACGCAGCTACATTTTTTAAAAAGATGGCTAAAAGCAGGAACTAAGAAATAGTGATATAAGATGTTTCCACTGGGGGCACCTGGGTAGATACACAGAGAACTCTGTATTTTTCCCAAGCAGTGTATGAATTGATAATTATTTCCAAAGAAAATGGTTAAATACAAAATTAGAATAACCTAAAAAGAGTTTCAAAATGCTGGTGCCCTGACCCCAGCCCGTAGAGTCTGTCTTACCGGACTTGCGTGCCAGCCAGAGCTGAGAGCCAGGAGCAGAACTAATGGTATCGATATGTCAGCACACTGACAGCGGCAGATTTCAGGTAGTCTGTGTTCCTTGCAAGAGAACATGATAAATATCCCTTCAATATCTTGGCAATAAGTATTGGTAATGTTCATGTCACATAATTGTATTTTAAAAGTCTGTCATAAAAGTTTTTTAAAGAAATTTATTAAAATGTGTACACTTTTATTTGCATATTAATAGCATTTAACTACTCTATGATGGTGCCAAATAATGCTTTTACAATAATTTAAGCCTGCCTTTATATTAACTTGAAATGTGTGCACAGTCTTAGAGATAAGTGTATGTTGCCTTGCATTCCAAAGATACAGGTGGAATTCTCATCATAATGTCATTTCATCATCTTCAGTTTATGATATAAGCAATTAAAATCATTTTGCTTTTTCTTGTATATGCATTTGTATCAGCATAGACTTGACATTCATCTTTTCTCTTACTTTTAATATAATCCCTTGAACAGAAGGATCCTTTTAGGGAAATCACATGTAACTGCTGTAATTTAAGACTGGAGGAACCCAGAAGTAAACTGTTTTCATAACACCACGTACCTTCAGAATTCCTGACATTTTGTTGTTTCTAAATTATGATATGGTAGATGCTTGGTTTATAGAGAAAAGAATTTTACCTGACTTATTAGGCAATGATGTCTCTACAGTATTTGGGTCAAAATTTATAATTTGCATTCTCCGTGTTTTTCCTTTCTCTTTGTTTACTAACGTCATAGCAGTTATAATATTTACCTTATCCTATATCACTGTCATAGGTATCAGGACTTATCAATACATCCGTTTGTACAGAAATTGTCAAACAAGTGAAAAGAGTACCAAGACCAGTATGAAAAGTAAGTTCGATCTGCAACAGGAAGAGTGTGTCTTCTGATTGTCAGCTCTGGTTTGCTTATTGCTGTGACAATGTGAATTTCTTGCTAAGCCAGGGCTCTAGCAGATGAAACCCTGCTCTTGGCTTCTCGATAAGGCCATGGGCTGTGCAGGGCCCTGGGCTTGCTGTGGGAGGCTCTGCTCAGCCCTCCTCCATCCTTCGTCTGTTGGATCCCCCGAGGTGTGTTCATTAATCACTGTTCGTCCGTTACTGACTATTCCAACCTGATCTCCTAACACTGAAATACAATTTTCCTAATTATTGTAGGATTTAAATAAGACCAAGGCTTTGAGCTATGACCCTAGTCTCTTAAAAATTAGATGCAAGTTCTGTTTTAGAAGACGGCTTTGCTTTCTGTGGAAACCTACACCGTGGCCTCCTGTTCTGGGTTGGCATTTGCAAAACAAGACCAGGACATGTCTTTAGAAGAGACAGCCATGAAGAAAGGAGATATAGGGGAACAGAAAAGGACTGCAGGTGGAAACTTCAAGGAGGGAAATCAAGCAAAATTGCTATTGAAAGATGTTTATTTTCCTCAAAATCCAGAAACCATTTAAGCTTTCTCTTGACCTAGCTGTGGCTCTGTCTTGCATTGAAAGGAAAGCATGTGATGTCCACATTCTTTGAGGACAATGGCATGGACTTGAAATGTAACCCGCTTCATCCATCAAGAGCAGAAGTCAGAAAACAGACATCTCAAGGAATTTATACAGTCTGCCTGGATTTGGCCTTTGTTTGTGATTTGAACAGGTTCTCTGCACCTGTGCGTGAAAGATGTTTGTGGGACTGGATCTGCGTGTTTTCACTCGTCAGCCACATTCTTTCCCCATGTTTCTAGTTAGGCTTCACTCGAGGTGGAATCAGAAATCATAGAGCAGTTAGTATCCCCTTCAAATTTAGACAAAATTCACCTGACATTTGTGCGTGTGCTTTTATTCACTGTCAGAGAAACATTCAGTACAAGTGGGATATATTATAAGATGGGATACATGTCGTGTTCCTCTAATTTCCAGGAAACTTATCACAGGAAATAATAATATAAATCCAAAAAATTTTCTCAGCACAAAATTATGCTACAGTAGACTATAATTTTACTTTAAGCAAAGGTTAAAGTCCCAGTTCCAAAGTATATTTCCAATTCTCAATATTTTGAATTAGAATTGACATTGTTTCTAATTTTTCCCCGAGTAGATTATCCACAGACAATCTACACTATGATCTCTAAGTGGTGGGTGTTATTAAGTCTTAGAATTGAAGGGAGATAAAATATGAGTACACATGCATAGAGTTTAAAATGCACTTACAAAGATGTACATGATACTTATTATAAAAAAGAAATGGTTGATTTTTGACAGAAGTACCAAAGGAATTCAGTGGAAAAGGGACAGATTTTTCAATAAATTGTGCTGACAAAAATTAGATATTATCATGCAAAAAAAATGAAGGTTCGCCTTTACTATGTAATACACTTAAAAGTAACCCCAGATGGATACTAGACTTATACACAAGAACTAGAAGTGTATAGTTTCTTCAGGAAAGCCTAGGAAGGAATCACTTGTGCTTGGGTCGGGCCAAGAGCAAACGGACACATAAGCAAAAGTGCAATCCATAAAAGGAAAAACTGACAAATAGGAACTCATCAAATTTAAAACGTTTGTGCATCCAACATAAAGGAAATCACTTTTGTGTACAGACTTACTCGCAAATGTTCATAGCAGCATTACTGGAAAGAGCCAAATACTGGAAACAACCCAACGTCTGTCAGCAGGTGAGCACATCAACAAAACATGGTATCAGTAAGACAGGGACGAGTCCTCAGCCTTACCGAGGCACGAAACACTTCCATCGGCGGTTCTCAACCTCGACACCCTTGGCAAACCGAGTTAACCAGTGCTTTCATTGTGGGGGCTGTCCCCAAACTGTGGGCTGTTTACTAACAACCCTCGTCTCTAGCCACCGATTCCAGTACGAACTTCCTGTTCCTGACCCACAATTGTGGCAACAAAAACATTTCTCTAGACGTTGCCAAGTGTCCCCTGTAGGACAAGATAGTCCCTGTTTGATAATCACACATACAAGCTTTGTTCCAGTAAACTTGCTTGAGTATATTATTTGTCTCTAATTCAGGTATCCTTTAGACTATGCAGACATTGCTCAGAAAATAAATTAATAAATAAATAAGTAAGTAAAAAATAAAAAAAAATAAGTGCAAGATTTTATGATCAAGTGGAATGAAAACATAAATATGTATGTTCAGAATTGAGAAATGAAACTTATAATTTAATTTTTAAACAGATTTTCTTAAAAAGATGCCTTCTTTAATTAAGTTTTGGAATGTCCTTGATAGCTCCCCCAAAGATTCCATTTTATCACTTTTGCTTAAGGAAAGGCATTTTCAGAACCAATATGCTTATTTGCAATAGGTCTGTGAATATTTGCTGTATGGTTTAAGCAATTTAATCTTTCGGATTTTGGCATCCCTCTAAACATGTCCATACAGTGTTTTATTTCTGTGCATTCATTAGTTATACAATGTTGCTTAGGCTTGCGATTTCCTTGTGATGTTATGTACCTGAAGTTATTACAAGGTGCCCATAGAAATCGATATCCTTGTTTCCTATGAATGTGATTAAATTAGAACAAGACCTGGGGGCAGAATATGATATAGGATTTTTCTACACACTTGATTTCAAAACTTCATTGAGGAAATGCTGCTTTTTTAATCGATCCTCTTGCCCTTTGTGAAGGACACTGCATAAACATTTTCTAGAGGGCACTCAAATAGGACTCACAGCCCGAGAAGGCCAGTGTGAGGGTCTCCTGGGCAGTGTGGTCCCTAAATAGAAAGAAAAATATCTTTTGAAATAAGGAAAAGTTAATGAAACATGGCAAGAGATGAGTAGTTGCTCCAGAATTAGCCACTGTCCCTTATAAAGGATAAAACAGATTTGTTATTGAAAAAATTATTAGGTGGCCTTTTAATTTCTCATCTGAATATTTTTTAATTTAAATATACACACACATATTTTTATCTATATCTTAGATGGCTTAAATTGTGCCTTCTGTCATAATACTAAAACAAAAAGAAAAAAAAAAGAAAGAAAAAACCTCACACACCAGTATAATGTTTGTAGAAAGCCTTTTGGGAGCCAGGCAGGAAGATGTGTGTTGACCACGTGCCAGGCATGGAGAAAGAAAACTGACATGAATGAAGTAGCTCTTCTCTCTGGCATGTCAGTGGGGAACCCAAGGTCAGCTCTTCAGGGTGAAGCCAAGAGTGTGGCTGATCTCCTCTTGGCAACCTGAAAAATATTACCAGAGGACAACAGAATCACAACTAATACTTGAATGATGAGTTTAAAACCTCTTTTTTTAAAAGATTTTATTATTTTTATTTTATAGAGAGAGTGTGAGCAGTAGGAGGGGCAGAGGGAGAAGGAGAAAATCTTAAGCAGGCTCCACGCTGAGTGCAGGGCCCAACATAGGGCTCGATCTCACGATCCTGAGATCATGAAGAGCTGAAACCACAAGTTGTTCGCTTCACAAAAGATTGAGATTAAGAGTTCCAGGAACCAATTTCTACCTTCATCATAAAACCTGCCAAAATGTTTTCTATATGTGCCACATACAACGCTTGTTGCTAGAAATGGTTTCCCTCTACTATCAATGCCACCATCATTCCTTAGTGAAGAATGAAGGTCTGAAACATACTAGACTATTCAAGAAGAAATGGTCTTCAAGATCCACCTGCAGAGAAAAACGTGTGGGTAGGATCCAGGATCCGGAGGCCTGTTGGTAGTTGAAAAAAAGTACACATGACTTATGCTCTGGAGATCGGGGAATGATTGTGTAGAGTGATTTAGGAGCAGAATGGCTCATGCATGTAATTTGTATTGATTGTTTGGAGGCCCAGAGTCAAATTCTCATCCATGATTAAATCTGTGCAGGCTTCTATGCCAAGCGATTCTGTGTCCGGAGCACTTCTGGCCTCCCCTTCCCATGAGACCGGCCAGAGAGGAGCATACAGAAGTGATGCTGATACACGTGTGAACGTATGAGGTGTGAGTCTGTTCTTCTTTGATGGCTTCTACTTTCTCAGTGAAGTAGGGAGCAGGGCCATCAGTGGATGCCCACTGAGGTGGATCAGTGGATCCACCTCAACCCCCAGGTGGATATGCTGGGGGTTGAGGAAGGAGGAGACAATGGGGGATACTTGTGGGGGAAAGCGGCAGGCTCAGTGGACCGGAGGAGCTGGGGCAGATTGCCAGGGTCTGCCTGCTCCAAGGGGTCATGGGTGACACGAGACCCATCACAGGGGTCATGTGGGTTTTCTCCGCCATGTTTGGTTTCCTGAATGCAGTCACAATAAAGGTGGAGTGTTAGGCTTAATAACTCTGGGGGCTGTGGTTTCACCCAGCAGAGGCAAACAGGCAAGAGCAGAACTTCAGGTTTGAAGGAGTCTGTGCTATGGAGGGGTTAGGCATTGGTATGCATCCCTCTAGGGAAGGCAGGGGAGAAGCCATCATTTGTGTGGGGGATGGTTGGCCCATTCAATGGAGCTGAGGTCCCAGTGCCACCCAAAGCCATGTTGATGATGGAGAAAATTAGAGAGAATGACTTGGAGAAACAAAAGTATTGGTCAGAGAGTGGGAGGCAGGAAGTTAAGATGAGGGAGGGGTTCCAGCTGTGTTCCAGAAGTGGGCCCTTCTCAGCCTTTCCTGTGGATACGAATCACCTGGGGTCTCAGATGTGAGTCCGGAGGTCTGTGGTGAAGTCTGAGATTTTGCATTTTTAATAAGCTCTCCAGTGATGCTGATGCTAGTGACCTGGGACCCCACTTTACGTGGGGACTGGGTCTGACTGTGGGAGCACGATGCTGGGCTGTGGAGATGGGCACTGGAGGACCCAAGAGAATCCAGCAGGGGTTGAAAAAGCACTTACATGTACCAAGATTCCCAAAATGAGCCGTGAGCATCCGAGGGACAGAGCGTCAGGAGACCCAGAGCCGAGGTTCAGAAACGTGGGGCAGTGCAGTGAGGGACAGCAGGTGAGTTCGTCCGTGGATGTGAGATTCAAGGCTGGGGGTTGGAGGGAAGTGAGTCGGAGCAGGGTCTAAAACCAGCCACAGAGGCCCAGCAGACATGACCCCGTCCCCTGCACAGGTGGCCAAGGCTCCTGAGCGTGTTCTGGGGGAGTTACTACAACAAGAAGGTTAAGGGAGGGAAGAAAGAGGTTTTGCTGATGGGATTCCAGGGCGTTTAGGGTTTCCTGAGGGAAAGACAAGGGGACAGAATCACAGAGAAAATTACAGAATGTGAGGGGGTCTGCAGTTTCTCATGGTGTGTGACTGACAAGCGAAGGGCTGAGAGGAGTTCCAGGTTCGCCGGGATGGAGGTGGTCATCTGTGAGTGTGGGTGATCTGGATAGGGAGCAGAGGTGGCGGGGTGGGGCATGTCGGCGGGGCCTATTGGCGGGGCCTGTCAGTGGGGCCGGGAAGGGACTTACATCCAGATCAGGGACTCTCTCTCGAGGTCTTGCCACTTGGGGTTCCCCTTTAGTGTGTGTGTGTGTGTGTGTGTGTGTGTGTGTGTGTGTGTGTGTGTTTTCCTAATCATTTGAACCTACTTTCTAAAGACATGCCTCGGTAAAGCAGTCACACTATCTGGGAACAAGCTAGAGGATGAAGACCTAGAAGGACCAGGATGAAGTTCTCCCAGTTCCTCTCAACAAGCAGTATCATGGCGTGCTGAGAGGACCTGGCTTTCCCCACCGACCTCATTACACGCAGGTCGAGGGGGTGAGCCACTGCCTCTCAGCTTAGATCTGAAGTTGGGAATTTCAAATCAAAATGAAGAGAGGATCAGAAATTTTGAAAACACTTGGGTGAAATGCACTCATGGTGCAAAATGTCTAAATAGAATTGCCCTTGTGGTCACAGCATCACTTAAAACTAGGCCACGTCCCTTTGCCGGACGCCGCAGGTCTTCACCTTGCCTCACTGAAGGAGGAGCCTCCTGGGTCTATGTGAGGAAAAGCAAGAGTCCAGAAGCAGCTGAGCAGGGTCTGCCGCTTTGAGAGCAGTCAAGGCCCCAGCTCGGCTCCCTCTGCATGAAGGACGCTGGTTGCTCCGGGGCGGGACCGGCTCAGGGCCCTCGGAATTCCTCATTCTGTCTTTTCTCCAGGACTTGCTTGGGGTGAGTGTGTCCTCTGCTCCAGAAACACCACCAGAAACTCAGCATCCCTATCATTGCAGAGTGGAGTGAATTACTCACTGGGGGACCGGGGACCATGGGGCCTCTCTGCAAGGGGGTGAGCTACTGTAGGATTTGGGGTTTGGTTGGGTCATTTGGTGAAGAGCTCACGAAACAGGGATGCACTCCAGCAGGACAGCTGTGTGATGGGTTAGCTCAGCAAGTCCCATCTGCAGAGAAAGCAGACTGGCCTCAGGGTCAGGACGTAACTGGGGAGAAGCCCGGGGCTGGGAGTTTTGCTGTTCTGTGGTTGGTATAGTGACTGTTTCTACCTGTGTTCAGATAAATAATGAGGGGTCCTTGTCTTGTCTCACTTTATTATCGTCTCAGAGTGACCTTGTCTGACCTTGTCTGAGACGATGTCCAGCAGGAGAACCCAGCGATTGCCACACTGAGCCCTCCTTCCAAGTCCCCAGGTGTCGGGGGCTGGTTTCCTTCTCCGATGGTGGCGACCAGACCCAGGAGAGATGTTCTGTCCCGCCTGGGCTGTCTCCGCACTGTCCATTTCAGGAGATAGTCCGAGAATTCTTCCAGCCGCTTGCGAGGGTGTGTTTGTGTAAACGGGAGATTGGACTCAGCAGGTTCGGACTATGACTTACAGTGTTTCAGACCTTTCGCACAGGGGCCTCTATTTGCTCTCTTGCCTCTGGCCACACAGATGTGTGCCCTCTGGGCTTCACAGAGGTCAGGGTCCCAGGAAGGAGCACCTGCCCTGGCGTCCAGGTGAGCCTCGGGACATGGCCTCATCCCCTAACCCCAGCTTTACCACCGGCTCCCAGGGAGGAGTTCATGCTGTAGGACTAGATGCAGCCATGAAAACACCCAAGGGGGCTCCTCCATTGGCAGCTCCCCACCCCAGGCACATCACAGGGCAGGCCAGCAAGGGTCCTGGCAGAGGTCAGTGCAGGAGCCCAAATCCCTCAAGGGGCAGGTGGGAGGGCCTCTAGCTGGGAGCCTGGGGGCACAGTGAGCTTGGAGGGGTGCTGGAAGCCAAGGATTTGTCTAAGGATTCTGGAGAACAGGTTCAACCCTAGAGGGTCTTCTTGTGTTTCCAGAGGAGCTGAAAACCATTATTGAATAAGCACAGGTTCTGCTTATCCCTAGATGTGGGTAGATAAGTGACATTTAAAATATTATTACATAGATGGCATTGACCAAGTAAGACATGTCTGTGGCCAGGGTTTGGCCAAAGGCCCCATTCGACGACTTAGAGAGTGAAGACCCAGTTTCGAGGGTTCGGTGGGGGAGTGAGGTCACAGCTGCACCTAATGCATGCGGACTGAAGAGAAGCTGCATCTGAGCACGGCAGGGGGCACCCAGACATCGCAGCACTACCTTCCCCCCGCCAGCAGCAGCCCTTCCACAGCCTGGCCGGGTGGGCTGGAGGCGGACTGAGCCCCGAGACAGCCAGGAGATAGGGATGCTGCAGGGGGTGGGCAAGGAGATGAGGGGCACTCTGGTGTTTGCAGCCTCCAAGGGAGGCCAAGGTCACCTGCGGGCCAGCCATCCCAGCACCTGCCGGGACTGCAGGAAGCTGCTTGGTCTGTATTCACCCACCCACCCACCGGGCATTTGTGTCTGACCATATTAACATCACCGTTTAAGCCGTTTCGGGAGGAAATCACTGAAACTATTTCAATTACCCCCTAAGAAAAGACCCAATTTGCTTGTAAGTAGGACGGCCAGTTGTCAGGTTTTTTAGTGGTCTTTGCAACATGTTTTGGAAATCCCTCACTTTGTAAGATTTGGTGGAAGGCCCAGGCCATGTGGGCTTTGACCCCGCAGTGCCTGACTCTCCTGGGGCATGGGCCCGAGGCTCAGTCAGTGCCAGAGCCGGTGACCGGGAGCCGGGGGCAGCACTCGGGTTCCGGGCAGCTGTGTGGGTGGTGGCTCTGTCCTCGTGGGCAGCTGTTTTCACGGGAGCTGCCCGCCTCCCACCTGGAGACTGGCCCTCGTGGCGTCCAGTGAACATTCCTCTCATTAATTCAACTCCTGTTCCTTTATACGATCATCCTTGACAAAATCAATGACTGGAAATTATCTTCAAGTCCCTTACTTATTAAGTTTCTATCTTGAAGATCAAAGTCCAAATTTACACGGAAGTGATGAAGCTAATTAACTTGGAATCTGTAGTAGGATTTGTGACTTCTTTGTTCTTACCTCTATGTTGTTATTGGATTCCTTCCGTGCCTACAGGATTCTGGTTCAGCATCTCCCGTGGGGAGCTCTGTGCATTCGACAAGATAGGTGTTCAAGGTTTGATACTATCTTCTTTATCTACAGCACTTGGCTCTTCTCCCAGGAAAAAACTTCTTGCTGCTCCCACCACTCCCAAGGCTTCCTCCTTGGGCTGAGCCCTCTGTTTCCCTTCTGGGCACCACCCCCTCTCCTCTTCAGCATCCAAACCTGCCCACAATTCAGGGCTCAGCCCGTCCCATTTCTGCCTCATGCTACAGTCGCCGGCAACACTGATCACCCCCTTCTCTGTCATGTTTATTATATTCGCGGGTCACGCGATATAAAAGGAATATTAAATGGTCAAACTTCCGGATTCCTGTTTCTGGGGAGATACTTGATCGTGTCGTCTGTAGGACTGTAGGATCAACTTCAGCGGTAAGAATCGCCTCCTACAAACAGAGGCACGAAAGAAAGCACTTCTCCTTCGGCAGGGCTTAGAGGGTTTGCATGGGGTTCAGAAGGAAGCAGCACCATAACGACCAGCCAACAAGAATTGCATCCCAGCCAGGAGTGGGGCTCATCAGATGGGAGGGACCAGGCACACAAGGAAACGGACAGAAGAGTGTCACAACTGTGGGCGCCTGAGTGGCTCAGTGGGTTAAGCCTCTGTCTTCAGCTCAGGTCATGATCTCGGGGTCCTGGGATTGAGTCCTGCATTGGGCTCTCTGCTCGGCAGGGGGCCTGCTTCCCTCTCTCTCTCTCTCTGTCTGCCTCTCTGCCTACTTGTGATCTCTCTCTCTGTCAAATAAGTAAATAAAATATTAAAAAAAAAGAGTGTCACAACTTTCACAGGCCTTGTACCTAAAGTCTGTATTTTGAACAAAACACGTAACAAAGCAAGTGCCTTGTGGGGTTATCGTACTCGCCATAAAGCAGAGACACCTGCCTGGCTCTCTGACAATGGTGACGGGAAGGAAGCCCCACAGTGTGCCTTCCTGGCTAAGGCTAAGGCTTCTGGAGAGGAGAAAGGGACAGACAGATAAGGATCTGGTCCATTCGTGTGATGGGCCAGTACATGATTCTCAAATGACTATTACAGATCTGCATTTATCAGCACTGGTAGATCTTGGAAAGATGACGCTGGGGGAGAAAGTCTGCTGCATGACATCACACCCAGTATGAGTTCGTTTGAAACCCATGACAGAATTACAAACCAATACTGTAGATGGATGTGTACATAGGTATAGAAATGTGTGAGACCACGAATGAGGGGATTATATACCATATTCCCATCTCCCAAATAGAGGGGTATAAGGAAGATGTCAACTTTATCAGACCATTTTATGTCTATAATTTAAAAAATGGAAGCAAATATTACAAAATCACATTCCTTTCCTTCTGGGTAAAAAGTACATTATATTAATCTTTGCACTTTTTTGAATACTAGTTTTTTTCATATAATGATTCTTAGAATCCCATTTCATTTCTCAAAGTGATTTTTTTTAAGTAATTAGACTTGAGCCTCTGGTGTGTTCGGCACAGAGCTCCGATCTTGAGACAAATGGAAATCAAGACTTCATAGTGAAGTGGGATGGGAAGGCAGACTCCATCCGGATGAGGACCCCTGGGGCGGGAATTAATAAGCACATTGACCCCGTAACACTGCAAGCTTCCGAGGACATTAGCCGTCCACCAGTAACCACTGCTAGGGATTACTTAAAGGAAATTTCCTGAGGTCAGACATCTCATTCTCTGGTGAGGAGGTGATTTTAAAAAGTAAAAAAAAAAAAAAAAAAAACAAACCACTAAATATGTGTGAAGTAAATAATAAAAAAAAGTTTAAAATTAGGGTTTTTTAAGAAATAGTAAATTATGAGATTTCCCTGGTGAATTAACTACTACATTCTCCCCGTCTCTGGTGGGCAGCACTGAAAAACATAAAGAATAAAATAAAATAAAGCCTTCCTCCCTTACTATTGACTAGGTTGGTTCCCTGTGATCCCAATAACAGCGTGGGATGGGCTTTGCCTCTCCCTGTGTGCTGGGACCTGAAATGGAAGTCCCAAGGTGAAGGTGGTTCCAAGGAGTCAGGGCAAGGAGAGGTTAGTGTGCCCCACGGAGCCTCCTGGTGTCCACTTTCATGGTGGTTGTGGTGGGAAAGGGAAGAAACTGTCCTGAAGATGGCCAACTTCATGCCACGGGACATCAAATCGGGTGAGATACTGGGGCTGAGAGAGTTTCCATCTCCAGTTCTCCCCTGTCATCCGCACCTCAGATAGCTTCCATCGGCTCTTTCTTCCCTTTTCACAGAACCTGCTCTGCCCAAGATTACTAATGGCCTCCCTGAAGCTTAATCCAAGCATAGTTTTCTGTCATTTTATGACATCCAGGAAGCATTTAATAGCACTAACCATTACCTTCTAGAATATTCTCTGCTGCTAAGCTTCCATGATTCCACATCCCATTGGTGTTACTGCAACCTCTACGTTCCCATATATTCCAATGTATCCTGAGTGTATGTCCTAAGCCTGGACCTTCCATCTGAGTTGCAAAGCCCTGCAGACCATGTGCTGGGCATGTCCATGGAGCTCATGAGGGGACAGAGCTCTGGCCCCACCTCTTCCTGAGGCTCAAGCTGAGCTTTGGACAGGCAGCCAAGGAGGAAGCTGATGCCCAGTGATCTCGGTTATTCCGAAGGCATGGAAGTAATCAGACAGGAGAAACCCTTGCCATCTCTTGGCAGGTGGTGGCTGGCAGGGCCAACAGATCCTGAATTCCCTTACAGAAAGTGTAACAGTCCAATCAGGTTTAGAAACACAAAGCACAATTTGGTAAGGTGCTTTTCATAAGAATCACATGGACGGACAAAGTAATATTGAAATTAAATGGACAGAGATAAAGATTACAGGATATAATGTTAACATTTGCAGAAAGAAGTTGGTCTGAAGAACTGAGACCCAGAAGAACAAGAGTCATAGCCAACAAAGAAGGTGTGTCAAAACATTATGAACTAAGCAATGGAGCAGACACGGAGTGCAAGTACTTCCTGATGTGCAAATGGGTCTTGAGGGAAAGAAAATAACTATAACATGTTGTAATTATACTATGCACAATATATATTCTATAATATATAACATAATCATAACAATAATAGTAATATTAACATACAATATTTATGTGACATATAAATATAACACACACTTTTCAGAAATGCACTAATTAAATTGGAGGAAAATGAGCATTGATGTTGAGGACACAAATCATTTAATCAACAAGTCCCATTTCATGAAGATACGCTAGGTAGTACCTTCAACAGAGAACATGCATCCTCTTTGTGTCCATAGAGAATTTACAAAAATTCATCATATACCTCCAGAACAAAATTTATTAAAATGCCAAAGCAGAAATTCCACTGAAGAAATTGGAAAATAAAATAAATATGTGGAATAAAAGCAGATAAGAGAAGGATATAAATACATGTAAGAGCTGAAAAAAGAACAAAAATAGAATAGTTGTCACCAAAATATGGATTTCTGAAAATATCTAGGGAGTAAATAAGACTGATTTGGTTAGTGACTAAAACAAGATGAGAGAAAAATATTTTTAAAAATAAAAGAGACAGAAAAGAAAGAATTAAGGATATTTTGTGGAAATAAAATATAGTTTTTACAGAGCTGTAATGGTCTGGTGACACAGGAGTACACGTACGCACAGTCCTAGCAGAGGGGACTTGATTCGGTGGTATGGCTAGATGGCCTTGTGAAGGTGACGAGGCATCTGCTGGGCTTGGCCGTCTGTGTAGCAGACTGAGAAGGCCGCCATGCCTCACAGGGCTCCACACCCACAGCTGGGTCTGACTTGGCCAGATTCCAGGGACGAGCCCTCCCACCTTAGGTCTTCCTGCAGGAGCCTGGTCACCTGTGGACTGGAATTTTTCCTTTGTCTGCTTTACAATTTTCATTAAGCCAAACAAAGTAGTCCCGAATGGTGGAATCAGAGAGGGATTTAGAATCTGTTTGTAGGAGATGAGGCAGGAGGGGCTTCCCATTGTGTTCCTGCCCTACAGTCCTGGGAATCCCTCAAAATCCCGAAAAAGCAATCATGTGTTCTGGAATGCACACTTCAGATCAGACTGATTTTACTCTCTTCAGCTTCCTAATGTCCTCAGCGAGATCCACGAAGGCAGGCAGAATCCTGGTAGATGATGCCGAAGGCAAACATGATGATTGTCTCTGTGGCTTAGAAGGGTGTTCAATAGAGAAGGGCTGACTGTGCCGTCTGAAGTATCCAGTGGGAGTGCAAGCAAAGTCCTCCCTACACTTATCTCCATCAGCAGTGCCGGCTTCAGTAATCCTTTCTGATTACATATAAATTCGAGATGGATTTTTCCATTTACTTTGGCACATCTATCCATCTAGCTAAAGGCCCTGCAGGACAGCATGCCTGTGCTCCTCTTTGTAATTTCGGCCACTAGACATACATTTTCCTGCCAAGGAAGGAGGAAAGTTAACCGTGACCTTGAGAACATGCTCCCCCAACCTCGTTTATAAAACAGGGATAACAGTACCTCGTTTCCGGAATCAGTGATAAAGAAGGTAAAGCGTCAAACACTCAGAGGCAATTCAATGAGTGACTGATTCATTGCATGTTCCCTGTGACCCTGACTTAGGGAATCTTTCTAACTGGAATCCCTGAGACACCAGTTTCTCTACCAATCATTCTAAAGTAGAGCATTTCCTCATGACTTTGAGTCAGAAACAAATCTTTTACCCGATATTTAAAAATCATCCTTTCTCATAAAATGTTAAATACATTTAAAACATGGTGGTTGAATGTATTCCCTTTAAACAGGGAGCAGAAGGGGTTCTCCAAATGTCTGAGTCCCTTTCGCATTTACTTCGTACTACCCAAGTACGAGGGATGTTTACTTCATTTTCCTCAGCTGCGTGCATCTGGCAGTGCTGGGGGTTCGACTTCGTCTTCCGGCTTTACTGAGGTACCAGCAACAAGGAAAACCGGAGTGTACTGAGGGTAGAGTGTGGTGATGAGGTATGCAAGCGCGCGGTGGGAGTATCTTCACCGCCAGGATAATCAGCGCGTGCTTCACCTCACCATCCATCTAATCCATCTTCTCCTTGTTTGGCAGACGCCTGTCCAGTTTTCCCATCAGCATTTATTAAAGCGAAGGCCCTCTTCGATGTTTCTTGCTTATACGTTAGTGGATTGATCTAATGCAAACATGTGAATACATCCGGTGCCAAAACTTATGTGGATTCAGCCTCGACAACAGCCATAAAAAAGTGTTGGTCAAGGGAAAGACACAGCATCACCTCACTTTTCCCTTCTGTGGATGGCAGCCGACATCACTTCCCACCGGGGAAGAGAACACCTGCTGGGTAGGCTGTGGCCTTTGCGTGAAAGCACCTCAGGAGAAGGAGCCCAGGAGGGACAGCCCGGCCTCCAGATGCAAGGGAGGCTTCTGTTCTTGTGCACTTGCTGTGGAAAACCCCACATTCACAAATTTTAATCAGACATTTCTTGCTTCTCCAGAAAAACTTTCTGTTGCTTTATGACTTGGGATAGTCAAGTATTTTCTTCTAACGTGTTCAAAGGAAGTGCAATCCTGTTTGTTTGCTTTTAGTGAATTAAAAAAAAAAAAAACAACCTCAGCACTCTTAACACTTCCAAAATATTCATATTTTGTTGTACCGTCATAATCTAAGTGTACTTGGATTAAAATCCCTTCATAAGGCTTCAAAAGCCTGAAGCAGTTTTCAGGGAGAGTGCCAGGCAAACCCTTGAAATTCGAGATCCTATTTCTGACAGAGCTTATAAATCATGATCTAAAGCCCGCTGTAATGTTGAGGGGTCTAAATATAAGCGCATGTTTTCTTTGCATAAGTCCCGTAGAAGAACAGTAACAGTAATTGGGAAAGTGAAGGAAAAGAGAAGCGCTGAGACCAATAGCACAATAATTCTTGTGTCAGTCTGCTCGGTCCTGCCTACACAGCGGCTGCTTGAAGTGGATTCACAGCAGGAGCAGGTTTCTGCATTGCCCTATTGTGTGCCGGTTACCACTTCTTCAAGCCTCTTGTTATTATAGTACCTGGTTAAGAAAGGTCCCAGAAGCAAAACAACTAAACTAACAAATATCACATAATTTATCTCTGATATAAATACGTATCCTCTGTGCCTGTTGCATCAAGAAACACTGCTATGTTTTCTTCTCGGTGAGTGCATTTACATTTTGTAATAGAAATCCTTCAGTGAAGGACTTCACGGGACCCCGTGTTTCTTTTTTTTTTTTTTTTTAAGATTTTATTTATTTATTTGACAGAGATCACAAGTAGGTAGAGAGGCAGAGAGAGAGGAGGAAGCAGGCTGCCCGCTGAGCAGAGAGCCCGATGCGGGGCTTGATTCCAGGACCCTGAGATCATGACCTGAGCCGAAGCCAGAGACTTAACCCACTGAGCCACCCAGGCGCCCTGCACCCCGTGTGTTTCTGATGCCCTTTGCTCTTCTGTAAAAAGGCAAGAAAAGAAAAATGTATGTACTTGTTCAACTTGAATTCTTAACCACCAGAAAAAAAAATCTTAGACATTTTTTTCCTTTGGAAAGTAAGTGGAACTCGTGAAAACACAGAATTTGGCAATTTTTTAAAAAAAGCATAGTGATTAGTTTTTGCTTTTGTTTCGGTTTCTCAATGAAACAGTCATGTACGGAAATGTAATAAAAACTAAGACTGTTTTACTCACTTTTTCAAGATGGTCTCATTAAATCAACCCGACTATTTTATTGTAGGAAAGTCTGCTTGCTCTTTAAATGCCATTTTCTTGCTCACTTCCTATTTCCCTTTGTCAGCATATCTGGAACAACTTTTTAGGAAGTTGGGCTAATTTCATTCTCCGGTTCAATTAAACTAGCATTATCACAGAGCTAACTAGGGCCACCAGCAGCACCAGTCACAACAGTTTCAAAAGTAGCTGGTGCTGCTGTCGCTAGCAGTGAGATGTGACCTGAGAGCAGACGGGATGGCATTTTATGAAGGTTGGCAGGGCATCAGTACGCTCCTGGCAAGAAATACGGCATCTTAATTGCTGACTGAAAAAAGAGGTGATAAGGCATTCTGTCTTGTGGCGTCTTTTTATAATCAACTGATCAGATCATGAGATGTGTATGGATTGATGGTGACCTAAAGATAATTAAATTGCATTTGATTGGGTCATTATTTGAGCTAGAAACTGAGATACTGGGTCCAGAGTCCACCGTTTGCCTTGTGAGTGAAAATCCCCCAGATCTCGGGTCTCTAGGTGTCGTGGGTTTTGGAAGGTGCAGTTTTAGACCTACCCCAGACAGACCAGGGCCGCCCGAGAATTTAAGGCTGCCCCATCACTTGCCTTAACGATGTCCAAGGTAAGCCACCAATGACATTATAAAAGGGCTGTTACTTTATGCACAAGGACATGGTGAGGCCATCACGTGATTGTCAAGATACAATTATTGAAATTATGGTTTGACTTTGAGTGTTTGACTTTACAGCTTGTTCTCGGTCAACTGTGGTGTCAGCCTCATGTGGGAAATCTATTTCCATGACTATTTAATACGGATGCTCTATCACGTAGCCCATGTTTTCTGTAACACTCTTTTTAAAAATTTGTCTTTTCTGAGAATGATGGCTACTTTTTAAAATCTACACATGTGGCTCCACTGAGAGCCTTTGAAGAATTTAATGTTGAAAGTTTCACTGCAGCTCAAAATATTTTAAACATCTTGAAAAAGTAAATGGAGCATTAATGCATAAATAATTCAGATATGTTTTAATTAGACACAATTTTGAAAGCTGAAAAAACCCACATTATATTAGTACTTTACTGATTTAGGAGAGGAAAAAAGAATCTGTAGCCCAATGCCAGATCACAGACAATTACGTCCCAGCAGACGGCAATTACACTGAACTGCCTGCAACAAAGCCACGGTTTCTAAGGGAGGAGAGAAGTAGTATTCAGGACACGTGCCTCGAACTGCAGTTCCGCACGGTCTGACTCAGGACAAGAGGAGCCGTGAAGTAGATTAGGGGTGCATACAGGTCATGACCTAGAGGCTATAAATATAATGTGGAGCAGAGGATATTGGCTCTCACATGTATATTTTCAAGAAGGTAACTTAATGAGAAAATAGAGTTTAAAAAAATATAGCAGCTTTGTTTGTATCTATCACTTTATAACCTATTAAAACAGAGATTAGATATATACACCCGGACACAAGCATAGTGTCTGGGTGAATAGGCTCATGCATAATCATTTCTCATGATTAATAATTTTAAATGTACTATATAAAATAATAAATCATCGCTATACCAAAATATTACTAGTAAAAAAATAGCTAGAACAGATATCTAATTTTACCCTCAATCCCCAGCCAGCATTTTGATTAAAGCATTGGATAATATGAGGCTAATGCATTGTTTTCTCATGCCAAATTGTAATCTTATCTATTATATTTAATCAACTACAACAGGATTCATTTTAAGGCTTATTTTATTTACCATAAGAAAGAAAACACGTTGCCAATTAACTTATAGCATGCCATCGATTTGAGGACAATCCGATTTCACTGATGATAAAGTGTGATAAAAATGTGTCTTTGTGCAGGAAAAAATATACAGTGGAAAAAAGACAGTCTCTTCAATAAATGGTGCTGGGAAAATTGGACAGCCAAATCTAGAAGAATGAAACTCGACCATTCTCTTACACCATACACAAAGATAAACTTGAAATGGATAAAGGACCTCAATGTGAGACAGGAATCCATCAGAATCCTAGAGGAGAACATAGGCAGTAATCTCTTTGATATCAGCCACAGCAACTTCTTTCAAGATATGTCACCAAAGGCAAAGGAAACAAAAGCGAAAATGAACTTTTGGGACTTCATCAAGATCAAAAGCTTCTGCACAGCAAAGGAAACAGTCAGCAAAACAAAGAGGCAAACCACAGAATGGAAGAAGATATTTGCAAATGACACTACAGACAAAAGGTTGATATCCAGGATCTATAAAGAACTTCTCAAACTCAACACACACAAAACAGATAATCACATCAAAAAATGGGCAGAAGATATGAACAGACACTTCTCCAATGAAGACATACAAATGGCTATCAGACACATGAAAAAATGTTCATCATCACTAGCCATCAGGGAGATTCAAATTAAAACCACACTGAGATACCACCTCACACCAGTTAGAATGGCCAAAATTAGCAAGACAGGAAACAACATGTGTTGGAGAGGATGTGGAGAA
>PISX010014892.1:0-51507 GCA_004024625.1 Mellivora capensis | reverse complement strand
CAAATAATCCTAAAATTTATATGGAACCAGAAAAGACCTCGAATAGTCAAAGGAATATTGAAAAAGAAAGCCAAAGTTGGTGGCATCACGATTCCGGACTTCAAGCTCTATTACAAAGCTGTCATCATCAAGACAGTATGGTACTGGCACAAAAACAGACACATAGATCAATGGAACAGAATAGAGAGCCCAGAAATAGTCCCTCAACTCTATGGTCAACTAATCTTCGATAAAGCAGGAAAGAATGTCCAATGGAAAAAAAGACAGCCTCTTCAATAAATGGTGTTAGGAAAAGTGGACAGCCACTTGCAGAAAAATGAAATTGGACCTTTTCCTTACACCACACACGAAAATAGACTCAAATGGATGAAGGACATCAATGTGAGAAAGGAATCCATCAAAATCCTTTAGGAGAACACAGGCAGCAACCTCTTTGACCTCAGCCGCAGCAACGTCTTCCTAGGAACATCGCCAAAGGCAAGGGAAGCAAGGTCAAAATGAACTATTGGGATTTCGTCAAGATCAAAAGCTTTTGCACAGCAAAGGAAACAGTTAACAAAACCAAAAGACAACTGACAGAATGGGAGAAGATATTTGCAAACGACATATCAGATAAAGGGCTAGTGTCCAAAATCTATAAAGAACTTATCAAACTCAACACCCAAAGAACAAATAACCCAATCAAGAAACGGGCAGAGGACATGAACAGACATTTCTGCAAAGAAGACATCCAGATGGCCAACAGACACATGAAAAAGTGCTCCACATCACTCGGCATCAGGGAAATACAAATCAAAACCACAATGAGATATCACCTCACACCAGTCAGAATGGCTAAAATTAACAAGTCAGGAAATGACAGATGCTGGCGAGATTGCGGAGAAAGGGGAACCCTCCTACACTGTTGGTGGGAATGTAAGCTGGTGCAACCGCTCTGGAAAACAGCATGGAGATTCCTCAAAAAGTTGAAAATAGAACTACCCTATGACCCAGCAATTGCACTACTGGGTATTTACCCTAAAGATACAAACGTAGTGATCCGAAGGGGCACATGCACCCGAATGTTTATAGCAGCAATGTCTACAATACCCAAACTATGGAAAGAACCTAGATGTCCATCAACAGATGAATGGATAAAGAAGAAGTGGTATATATACACAATGGAATACTATGCAGCCATCAAAAGAAATGAAATCTTGCCATTTGCAACGACATGACATGAACTAGAGGGTATCATGCTTAGTGAAATAAGTCAATTGGAGAAAGACAACTATCATATGATATCCCTGATATGAGGAAGTGGAGATGCAACATGGGGGGTTGGGGGGTAGGAAAAGTAGAAAAGAAACAAGATGGGATCGGGTGGGAGACAAACCATAAGTGACTCTTAATCTCACAAAACAACCTGAGGGTTGCTGGGAGGAGGAGGGTCGGGAAAGGGGGCGGGTAATGGACATTGAGGAGGGTATGTATACATACAAATCAAATACAAATCAAAACCACTTGATATCTCATTGTGGTTTTGATTTGTATTTTGGTTAGTGCTGTGGTTAGTGCTGTGAAGTGGGTAAACCTGGTGATTCACAGACATGTACCCCTGGGGATAAAAATACATTATATGTTTATAAAAAATAAAAAAAATTAATTAAAAAAAGGAAAAAAAAAGAAGAAGAGTAAGGACCCATGAATGAAGTGGGGCTGAACAAAAAGTAGATGAATTAAAAATAAAACAGTACAATGAGACATGAAATTCAATGGAAGAATTTAAAAGCTAGATATTCTAGAAGCTAGAACTAATATTGTGCAAAGAAACATCCCAAAACTCAGATGAAAAGGAAATACTAGTAAGAGCAGGTAACAAATGGAACAGACATACAGTTTAAGAATTATATGTATTATGAAGAAAATTCAGGAATAAGCATATAGAATATATGAAATAATACAAATGTTTTGTAAATATAAAAATCAAAGCAGATGAAATATATTCATACAATATCAGGTATAAGTGATTACCAGAGAGGGAAGAAAACATATTACATCTCAAAAAGCAAAACGATTAGCTTTGACTAAAATTATTTCTTCACAACACTAACGGGCAAAGACTTTTGAAAAAATGTATATATAATTATACTTTAAAATATTATTGCTGAAGAATTTTATGTCCAGTCTATATTCATTTGCAAAGTTAGTGAAATTATACTCTGCATTGAAAGAAGAATTTGGATTCACAAAACATGTATACATTTTATACATGTATAAAAATCAAGACATCAACACTGAAAAAACAAAGTATGAATAACTATAGCTGAATATTGAAACCAATTATGTCATAGAATAACAAATAATTTGAAAAAATGTATACAAAATTCAAAGGAAACTGAAAACCACTGTACAAAATAAGAAATATGGAATATATATTAATATTATATAAAATATAGTGAGCAGACATGAAGAGTCAATATATTGCAAATAAGAAAAGTCAAAATTGGGGTGGGTGGCTCAGTGGGTTAAGCTTCTGCCTTCCGCTCAGGTCATGATCTCAAGGTCCTGGGATCTAGCCCCGCATCAGGCTCTCTGCTCAGCAGAAAGAATGCTTCCCACCAACCCCCTGCCCACCGCCTGTCTCTCTGCCTACTTGTGATCTCTGTCTGTCAAATAAATAAAATCTTAAAAAAAAAGAAAGTCAGAATTGTACGTAATATGTTGCCATGAATGGCAAAAATAAGAAATTACTCTGTAGATTTTAATTTTGAGAATAGGATCAAGGAAATTGTAAAGAAGTATATGGACTCATGAAAACTAAAATCAGGGAATAGGGGAAAAGAAGCAGTTAATGCCTTTACTAATGAAACAATTAATAGACTTAAAAACAACCATTGTAGAATCAAGCTTGTGAGACCCACTTCAAAATCACTAAAATTAAAAAAAAAAACAAATAAGAAAATAAATAAGCATGAAAATATATATAGTAAAATTGGGGGTGTGGTGGAAAGGACATTTTTAAGTATAGAGAAACTATATAGTAAAAACCACCGAGGAGTGCTAGGGTGGGTGGCTCAGTTGGTTAACTCAGGTTTTGGCTCAGGTCATGATATGAGGGTTGTGAGAGGGGCCCAGGGTGGGGGAATCTGTGCTCAGCAGGGAGTCTGCTTAGATTCTCTTCCTCTCCTGCTGCTCCCCCCATCCACACCTGTACTTCTCTCTCTCTTTTTCTCTCTCAAATAAATAAATCTCTAAAAGCTGTTTTAAAAAACACCTAGATTAAGTTAAAATTCTTTATAAAAGTATCTTAAATTATGTGCATTTTCATCTTGATTGCTGCAATCAAAGTGGATCTTCCAGATGGAAGAATCAGATAGATGGAAATATTCACCTGGAGCAGTAAGTGGTAGAGCCCAGGTTTGTCAGGCACCAAAGACCAACCTTAACCACTATGCTGTGCTCATTCACATTCATGACATAGGACGTAGATTTTTTAAATGTACTCATTCAAGTCCTGAGCACCTTGAAAGTATGCAGTAAATAATGTTTTGATGGTTTTAGATTTTTGACTGACTGATTAAATCCTTCCCTTATGAATTTTTCATTTCATTCATACAAATGGAAGAAACCTGGAATTTTAATATAATATTTTTCTCACATCATCAATTATAGTGAATGTTTTTCCCCTAGCTTTAAATTATACCCAAATTACATGTTCTTGGTAATTTTTTTCAAAATAAAACAAATGTAATTATTTTAAAGTGCACATAAGAGACATTTAACACCATTATCCTTAAATGCTTAACTGTATTTTGTAGCATTCTTCCTATTGGCTTTTTTTAAATGGCTATATTACTAGAAAAATAAATCTTATACACTAATTTGGATATGTGTACCTGAGGTAGATATATTAGGAGGAGATAACTTTATAGACTTAAAGAAACTAATATCAAAGAGTTAGAAAGAAAACAGTTATGGCTAAGTTTTTCATAGCAAGTACCTACACCGCCCAAGAACGAAGGTCACTGTTCACATTCCTAAAAGTATTCAGTCCCTCCTTTTCTAAACATCTTTAGTTAGTAGTCTTTACATTTTCGGGATGCTGGCCCATCCCTAACTTTGTGATATGTTGCATTAAAAAATGATATAACACAATATCCTCATTCCCCAAATTAGAAAGTTAGGCTGGATGATAATGAAGGGAAATTTTTTTTCATAATTTGAAATGGATATTTATGCTTTCTCTCATCCAGCATCCATTTCCCATTCTCCTATGACCTGATTTTTCTTTTGGGGAACCCCTCAAGCTTCTCACTCTTTATATAAGTGCATCCAGTGGCCTCGCTCCTCTCTGTTCCTCTCTCTGGGATTGGACATGTGATTTAGAGCTGGCCAATCAGAGCATCATTTCAATTCAGTCCTCATTAATTAAGGATGGTACTCTGACCCAAGCAAAGTCAACTGGGTTCAATCTAAAGAAAACTTGGAGAGGAAGGCATTTTTCCCACTGTAGTTGAACTTAGTACATTATAGGTCTGGAGTTGTTGGCAGCCATCTTGTCATTAGGAACTTAAAAATGAAACCAAAGGAGAAGTGAGAAGAGTCTGGAGTTGGAGACACACCAGATCCCAATGGTAGTATCAGGACCTCTCAATCCAGCTGTCTGTAAAATACAGTCCTGGATTTTACAGTTCCTTGAGCGAATAAGTAAGCTTGGAGTTGGGGTTGTAATCAGAATTAAAGGTAAGCTTGAGGTTAGGATTGTGGTTAGAGTAAGAGCTTGTGTTAGGTTTGGGGTTAATATTAAGGTTACGATTAGGTATAGGATTAGGGGTTAGTTTTAGGGTTTCGGTGAATGATATGGTGGGACAAGTTTTATGCTTGGGTACAGAGAGAGGATTGTTAGGTTTAGGTTTTGAGATAAGGTTGGGTTTAGTTTTACAGGTGGATTTTGGGTTATAGTTAAGATGGGGTTATGGCTATAGGCAAAAATCAGAGTTAGTTTTGGGGTTAAAGTTAGGTTATGCTTAGAGGCAGGATTGTTAATGTTAGGATATAGGTAGGTATATAGGAAGGATCAGGTTAATTGTCAGTGTTATAATATGGTTAGCTTAAAGGTAAATTTGAGTTTCCTGTGGAAACAACATAATCCTTGACACATTCAGTCAGGGATACTTGGAGGACTACCCAGGCTGCAAGTACATGTATCATCTTCGTCTTTCCACAGAAACTTAGAGGACAATCTCTGACGAGTATAACTATGTCAGTGAATAAAGGTTATCACAGATTCTTATTTAACTTCTTCATTTTAACCTTTATTTTTTATCTTCTCACTTACCTGTATAATGCAGGTTGGTTCCTGTTTTATTTATTTATTTTTAGGTATTTTGTTTATTTACTTGATAGAGAGCATGAGCTGAAGGATAGAGGTGTGGGGTTGGGGGAGACTGCCCCCTGAGCAGGGAGCCAGATGTAGGGCTCAATCCCAGGACCCTGGGATCACCACCCAAGATGAACGCAGATGCCCAACTGGCTGAACCACCCAAGTACCCCTTGGTTTTTGTTTTAATCAGTACTTTTCAGTACTAATTATCCAAATCTAATGAATATAAATAAAATGAAGATCACGCACCTGGGAAGAAGTAGTCTCACTAGACATAGGAATTCCGACATCATTTAGGGTTTCCTTCATTTCTTGGTCTGTATGTCTGGAAGTGGGCCTAACTTTCCCACTATAAATGATTTTCTTCTATGTGGCAAAACAAAAGATCTAACATCTCTAGGTCTAATCATACTAAGTAGCAAAATCTTAGATTAAAAAAAAGTTCATTTATCTCCCATAAATCACATTAAAATCCAACAGACAAACTCTGATTATTTCCATTTAGATCAAATTATCATCTCTTTGCCAAGCACTATAGTGGGAGATGGGAAGTGATTAGTCCTTTCTATCTCTGATTTTGAGGATAGGATAATACTTTTTTTTTTTAAGATTTTTTAGTTTATTTATTTGAGAGAGAGGGAGAGATCACAAGTAGGCAGAGAGGCAGACGGAAGGAAAGGGGGAAGCAGGCTCCCCACTGAGCAGAGACCCTAATGCAGGGCTTGATCCCAGGACCCCGAGACCATGACCTAAGCCAAATGCAGAGGCTTAAACCCCTGAGCCATCCAGGCCCCTCTGGGTTAGTACTTTGACAGTTTCTTCTCTCTTTCACCACATTTACATGACATGACAATTTCTGAAGGAAGGGGTAAAAATGCTATGCCAAAAAGGACAAATGTGGTTATTGGAAAGACAAAAAGCAGGCATCTATTACAGATCCCTATGCTATAGTGACCTTTAAAATTGTTGCCATTTTAGGCATTGTTGAGATACATAGGATTGCTTTCCATTTTAACTTCTATACTTTTTCTATGCCTGTTTCCACTACTCCCAATCTCTCTGATTTTAATTTAAGCCATATCCTCTGGTTTCATCTTCACTGGGCACCTAGAACAATGTGATACAATATTTTTCTCAAGATACCTTTACTTAAATACATTTAAAAAGTTCTAAGCTAGTCATCAAATCATTTTGGTACATTTTCCCTTCCATTTCGCGCGCACGTGTGTGTGTGTGTGTGTGTGTGTGTAATGTTTCCCTCCCTGAGGTGTTTTATATTGTGATGCTTCTATCTTAAAAAAAAAAAAAAAGTCAACCTCCTATTGATTTTTTTGTTTTTTATTCATTTACTATTTGTGTTCTGTACTATTACTGGGTATCTTCTTCATTCATTCTTTTCTCTTCCTGTCCTTTATTCTGAAAGTTAGTGACTTCCAAAATCATCATTTTTCAGAGTGCTTCTGGTGATAATTTTACTTGAAAACAAAACTGGTAGAAACAATGTGTCTCTGTCTACATTATTAAATTTTTAAGTATTTATATGAATCACTGTGTTTGTTTTTAATCTAATCTTATCTTCCCAAATGATTATATTTTCATTAAAAACAATACAATTTTTAGTTTTATAGAAATTTAAGAGGCCAACATCTCTTTTGTTAAAAAAAGCCTCAGATTTAATGATAAAGAACTGTCATTAATATCTCATTGTTTTGGTGTCCCACTAGTCATATTTCCAGCCTACTCAGTGACAAAGGCATATAATTAAATATCAAACTTGCAGAAACTGAATGTTAGGGCATTGAACAGAATAGAATCTCCCAAAGTAAATCTCAAGTTTATTTCTATGACTTTGTTCATTATGCTTATTATAAAATTAGGTTCTAATATTAATATTTTAAGATTCATTGTATTGATAGTGAAGTAAGTATAACATATAATTAGAATTAGCATCTTAAATATATTTTCTAATTTGAAACATGAAAATGAATATCTATTTTTAATTATATACTGAATTATTTTCAAAATTCCACTATGTGAGTCAGGTCTCCATATAGCATACTTGTTATTTTTTAAACAGAATGGGTTAGAATATAAAAGTATAATGTTTAAAATAAATTCTACTTCTTTATTACATTGCTCAAAAATAAAGCATTAATTTCTTACAAACAAAAGTCATATAATGACTTAAAAAATCAACATAAAATATTTTGTCCTATTAGAACTTTAATTAAATGAACTTGCAAATAACCAAGGTCCCCAATATTATCATACGATTCCTAACTTACTGCAAATAAGGAAAAACAAGCATTTAAGCTAGTTATAGATACTCTCATTTTAATATATGTGAGATTTTACTTCCCTTTCATAATGTTAATTTACTAATACAAATGTTGAAGATATGGTCCTTTTATCTCAACTCTCTATGACCGTGAAAAAATAAGAGAATTTAGACAAATGAACAAAAACCTTATTTAGGACACTATTTTAAAATGTTATGAACAAAGTAAAACTTTACCCAGCTTTACAGGGGCAGACAATGAATTTGAGATTTATTCATTTCTATTCCATTGCTAAGGAGATAATAAGCTGAGAACCAGCAGTAAAACAGCAACAGAGAAGGAAAGGACATGCAGAGGTCAGAAGGCAAATGGTATTAACATATCCATTAAAGGAATTAAGTTTGTAGTATTGTAGTCTTACATTGATAAAACCAGCAATGCTAGCTCTGAATGACTTCTCTTTAAAAACCTATTTTTAAAAAAGGTAATAATAAAACAACCAAACTATTGCATTTGATGAGAAATTTGAAGATAATAATATTTCAATCAAGTCTCAGAGGTAAACAGGAAGATAGGATAGGAGCAGTGAGAATTCCTTCATAAACTATGGTTTGCCAGAGAGGTGATTAAATCCCAACATGTACCATTTGGAGTGGAAGGGAGAAAAAAAGTCTCAAGGACAAATAGGTTTTTGAGGAAATGAAAAACTGGAAGTTTTTAAAGTTTACCTTGTTTGTGCTGTGTCTCTGCAGCACTTCTTGCTTCATCTTTTGTCCCTCCTGTCATTTTCTTCCTGTTGCCCCATCTTTTGTGTTTTTGTTTCCCTCCCATAGTGTTTTTGTGTAATATATTGCATTTCTGTCCTTTCCATGAGATCATTAACTCTTTGAAGAAAATAATGATATGTCTTTTATCTTTGTTCATTCTAGTGTCAAGGAGAATGACTGGCATTAAAAACATGTTCAATTTCTTCATGAATGAATGAATGAATGAATGACGGTTTTCTCATTATTCCTCTTTAATTATTATAACCACTCAACAGTAGCATACCCCCCAGACTAGATCTCTGGAGAATATCAGTATCTAGGCTGCAGGATACTGATGTTTTCTCTTGAGAAAATGGTATCCCATGACCTTCCAAAGGCATCAGTCCCTATGAACTTACAATTATTATCCAGAAACTTTCAATGAATTTTTTTCACTTCTTAAACATGATCACAGATCATGTTTTCTTATACTCACACAATGCTAAAAATAGAACTTTAATCACTTAGTTATAATGTTGAATAGAAAAATGAGCACAAAAACTACAACATATATCCTATTCTTGTGTTATATTCAGGATATATAGATTAATATGTAATACTTAGACATTACCTGCAAAAGAGGAAGACATCTGAATTTTATAAAGAATGAATTTAAACTGTTTTATCTATACTTATTTTATTTATCAATACCCTAAGTAAGCCCAAAATGACAATTTGGAATCCAGTTGCAGGGAAGTTGAAGATAATGGCTTTATTTCCTTTTTGGTTTTGTTGTTGTTGTTGTTCTTTATTTGTTTTTAAATGCCATTCTTAATAAAGGCCAAGATAGTAAAAAAAAAAAAACAAAACCAAAAACACCTAAATATTTTTCTAGAAATGAAAATAGAAGGTTTACATTTGAGTTGCTTGAGCTGAATATAAAGGAAAATCAAATTATCTGTAACTAATTACTCTAATAACACCTTAAAGTACATGTTAGTATACCTAAGTTCTTATGTATGAATGCAATATATATATGAAAAAATTAGATTTACACAATCCAAATATGAGTTAATGTAGTCCAAAATAAAAATGTCTCTTCCTTAACCTACTATAGCTAAATATGTCTCAAGCTTTATAAATTTTTTACAATATTCTTGTAACACCTACTCTTAGGAGCTAGAATTTTGTAAACTTGAATATATTGAAGAAAAAGGTAAGTAATCATCTGTCTGCAGTGGATTACATAGAATTTGCTTGAGTCTTCTGTTTCCTCCTTGTCTCCATACAGAGGATTAAGGATATCTCAGTGAAAAATTACATTTCTAAAATCATAGTGTAGACAAGCCCTTGGAGGAGAGTTTTTATTCCTTGTCTTAATCCACATCTACCCAATATTTCCATATCTTCAATATTATTGCCAAAAACTTTGATGTTTTTAGAATTTCACATAATCCTACTATCTCTTTTGTGACCAGCAATTCCTGATATTTATCATTTAATAAATCAGCACCAGTAGATCTAAATCAGAGACAGTTCTTCACATGACTTTGTGTGGTAAAACATCCTTCATTCTCATAACAACCCTCCATCATTTCCATGACATAATTAATTAACTGCATTGATTATATTTAGCAATATTTGTATAGATTTTGTCTAATGATTCAAGGACACATACAATAAAGAAAATAAATTTCATTCTAATCCTGAGGCAATGAGTTCATAGAGAAAATCATAAATTGGAAAGTACAGAAAAAAAATCTTTGCATTACTAATTCTATTTATCTCTATATTTTTTCTAAAACTTTTTATTACTAATTTTATATGCAGTGAATTCTGCTTATTACTTCAGACTTCTGAAATGTTCTTTTTTGGAAAAGACATATAATAAAAATTGTGTACTGACTACTATAATAATAAATTGAGCCAATCTATACATGGATATCTCTGCTTAAAATGTTACATAACTAAATACTACTTTGAGAGAGAGCAGAACACATGACCCCAAAATATGCTACCTAGCATGAGGCTTATTTTGAGCTGAAGACAGTCAACATGCGGAAGACTCAAGAAAAAAAATTTTTTTTAAGAAGATTTTATTTACTTATTAGACAGAGAGAGAACACAAGCAGGGGGAATAGCAGGCAGAGGGAGAGGGAGAAGCAGGCATGCAGGTCTCAATCCTAAAGGCAGTCACTTAACCAACTGAGCTACCTAGATGCACCAAGAAAAAAATTTTTATCTCTTCATTAACTACTTAAAAGAATTTGGATTCTTTTAAGGGGCCTGGTCCAGAAAGAGATCTATCACCAGAAATAAATTTTTATTTGAAAGGCCTATCTATATTCAGCACAAGCATCTAATTACCAAACAACTGGTCTTATTGTCCTGTGAGTCACCCTCTTCCCCTTTGAAGCTCTGGGCTCCTATCCCATTCCTTAGTTCAAGATAGCATATAAACCTCAATTGACCAACTTGGTCTTGGGTCACATATCTTTGGGGCTTTCATACCTATGAATTTTTTTTCCTCTTGTTAATCTGCCTTATGTGAATTTAATTATTAGACCAGTTGAAGAACTTAGGAATAAGGGAAATTTTTTCAACCCCTATAACTTCAAAGTTATCACTGTAAGAACTGGGAGCACCGGCACATTTTAGCCCTTCCTTTTACTCCTCTAACTTCTCCTAATGGCCATCATCCTACATTTTCTTGTTTTTCTGCCTAATCCCATTTCAAATCAGGTCTTTTAACCTTCTCCCTTCTGATATGTTTTTATTGACACAGTTGAATTTGTGTCAAATGTACAACCACCTGACTTTGAAAGTTGGCTTCCAAAAATAGGAGGTCTCAAATAATAGAAGATTTATCTTGATTTTTTCCTATGGCAAGGATTGTCATATTCAATGTACTATAATCCTATTTATTTATTTATTTATTTATTTTATTTAAAAATTATTTAAATTCAATTTAGTTAGCATATCATGCATTATTAGTTTCAGGGATAGAATTTAGTGATTCATCAGTTGTATATAACATCCAGTGCTCATTACATCAAGTGCCCCCCTTCATGCCCTGGCTTGACTTTTTACTTAACCTCCTGACTTCACATTCAAATGCTCATTATACACTTAGCTTTACTTTCTCAAGTTTAAAAAGTATGGCACCAAATTTTTTATTCTCCCTTTCTGCTTCCAATCTGCCCCTTTCTGCAGGGTCTCATATCTCAATAAACAGTACTACCACCAATCCTGATATGAAAATTTTGACTCCTCTCTTTCTCTCACACCCATATGCAATTTCTCAGCAATTGCATATACTGTTGATTTTATTGTCAATATATATTATATATTTTTTCCATTGATTTCAATAGGCATTGCAAAAAATGTTTTGCCACTTGATATACCCATCAAGAAATGTATATCCTGTGTATGCTTTCAATTATTCCAGAAGACACTAAGTAATTCTTACATGAACTGTATACATTGCTTGCATAGCCACAAAGAAAAACATCACTCTGAGTAGCAAACTAATTATGAATGGCATGTGGGGGAGCAAGCCCTCCTTCCTACTGGACAGATCTACACGTATACTCCTCTAGCAATTGAAACTTAAACCTGCCTTGGCCAAATTCATCATGACTTCTCCACTAATGACATTTGATGTTCTTTCTCTATGTTCTACATTAAGAAAAAGACAAGTAAGATAATCACTGTACTTTAACAAAAAACTTCTGTTATTCTTAAGATTCTTTCCCATTCCTATCAATCCCTGTATCTGATGAGTTGCTAGTTTCTCCCTCCAGAATGTCTTTCATACTTTTTTTCCTCTTTTCTGTATTCAATTTTATTGCTTTGGTTTTACTCTCATAATCACTTTCTTGAAGAGTCTCAACAGACTTATAACTATCTTCCCAGTATCTGGCCTCTCATAATTTCAACCTACTCTTACCATTGCCCTAGATTAATTTTTCTTTGGGAAGCTCAGATATATTAAAACTCATTTCCAAATAACTCCAGAGATGTCAAACTTTTAAAATCCAGTCCACCACGATATAATACTACAGGTAAGACTGGAGCAGATACCCATCAAATAAAGAAGACCGTGGAAGTAAAGCAAAGCATTAAGGGAGATGACTTAAAGTCCCTATTTTTTTGAAACCACCCAGAAAAGTTCATGAAACCCTGTGTTTTAGTGGAATTCCTTGGATGATGTTTCAGCAAAGCTATTTATATATCTATAAGGAATCACAAATTTACTCTTATTACTTCATCAATATAGGTGTCATTTCTTTCCAACCTTTGGAACTTTTCAAGTCTCATGCTCTTATCAGAAATACCTCACATGGTACCTCCTTAGTGAAGAAGTACCTCCTACCCCAAATCAGATCCGACTTTCATGTTTCTAACATTTAACATATGCCATTTCAGTAACCCTCATACTATAGTTTATTGCTTACATGTTAAGTCTTTCTTACAAGATTAGAAATTCCTTGTAGGTAGAGACCATGCCTCATTCACTCCTCTATTTCCTCCACAGAATGTAATAGAATAGGTTATACGTTGTGGGTGTTCAATAAATATTTGCTGAATGAAATAAGAAAAGGAAATAGCTTCAAATTAGATAAGCCCTAGAAAACCAGTGTATTGGTGCAAGCAGCTTTATTTCTTGGTGTATGTGCCTTTTGTTGCTACATTTGGACTGAGACTGCTGATTCTCTCCATTGCTTTTACCTCCATTTAGATCATAAAGACATATTTGCATGACCTCAAACTAACAATCTGTAGATACTGCCATTGCTGTTGATGGTGACTCAGAATTCAGAGAGGCTTAAAGAACTCCTGTTTACCAGGAGAGAAAATCTATGTTAGGCTTGACTAGCTACTGCTCTTCTTCCCCTCTAGTTTCTGTGGCTGGGTACTGACGATGACTTACAGATCACCAAGGCAGTGGTGATTAGACATCGGAACTTCAGTTGAATTTACAAAAAAAGTGCATGAGAATTTGTATTTTCCTTATATTATGCATATCATATTTTTCAATTTGCTATACGTACTAGCATAGCTATGCTATCCATGGAAGAATGGAAATGGAGAACAGGGATCTGTATTTACATACTGTTCAGAAATGGGGAAGCCAAGTGATAATATGTAAAGTTATTCAAACAACTAACATGATAGCAGCTCTCTAATACTAAATTTCACTACCTAGGAAAAAGGAGCAAATAATAGCCCTATCACACAGGTTGTTGTAGGATTAACTAATGGATGGCAAACATTTCTGTAGAAGACTTAGGTAATTAGAGCAATATAACAATTCAAAAAACCTAACATGTCTGTAATTCACATGAGTCATTATACAAGAAATATTAATAAAATTGGTCAGTAGGTCAAGGATCTGCTAGAACTAGCAATACCTCCCATGCCTGTACAAGACTGCACACCAGTTTTTTCTTCCTCAAGATTTATTTATTTATTTGAGAGAGACAGAGGGAAAGCATATGTATGAGTGGGATGAGGCGCAGAGGGAAAGGGAGAGAGAGAATCTCAATCAGACTGCCCACTGAGCATTAAGCCCCATGTGGGGCTCCATCTCATGACCCTGTGATCATGAGCTGAGCCAAAATCAAGAGTTGGATGCCTAACAGACAGAGACACCTGGGTGTCCCACAACTGCACTTCAATTTTTAAAAATTTTTAATTTGGTGGATATTTCAGGAATTAGAAGACTGAAGTTAGTCAAAAGGGTTTATTGTCCCCTTACTCCTCATCAAATGAAATGTCTAGAAGTATCCAGTTATTACCAACATTGCTCTTGCCCTCTACCTGAAAGCAGATTTTTTTTTCAATTGTCTGAACAGTGTAGTGTATCGAAATTGACATAAGTAACATGATGAGGAAGAATGACAAAGAATTCCTAAACCTGAGACTTTGTGGGCATTTCTGAAATATCCTGGGCTCAGAGGGGGATACTTTTGGTCCTTTAAATTGCAGGGAATGCAGAATCACGATAACATTCAGTCTTATCTCTTTTATTTAATTGGAGATACCAATGGTTGAATGTTTCCTTAGACTTTTATAAAACATAAAAGACTATTGAAAGTTGCTTTGAAACAAACACAGCTTAAGTAAGGATTTTGTATATTACATGTTCTTTTCAGTTATTGAAGAAATATGTCATGCTATTTGGAAGGATTGTGGTTCAACTTCCATGAGAAAAAATGAAGAAACCTGCCATAGTTTATAAATCCCATTTCTTTTCATGGGAAGAACAGAATAGTTTCATGGTAATATCAAGGGCATCTCAGGACTCAGAAATTTTACAACTGGTCTCTCATAATCATTATTCTCATAATTATATATTTATTTTAATGTGCATATTCCTTAAGATGTTTGAAAACTCAAATTACTGAGGTTTTATTTTTAATTTTTATGTAAAATGAATTTAAAGCCTGCAATGTTTAATAAATAAATATTATTCCTAACGCATTCCTCCTGGTAGAAGTCCAGTATTTCATTTGGTAGATAAAAATTGTTGTATGCCCAACACTGTCCTAGACATTGAGGATATACCTGAAAAAAAGAAAAAAAAAAAAAGAAAGAAACCACTCTCATAGAACTTACATGTGACTTGAGGGAGACAACAGAAAAACTGACAAACCAATAATATAATTTCACGTAGTAATAAGTTCTATGACAAACCAATAATATAATTTCACGTGGTAATAAGTTCTATGACAAAAATAAAAAAATAAAGGATGGCATCCTAATACATGAAAAGGGATTCAGAGGGATCCAGTGTAGGCCTTCTTAGGCCTTCTTAGGCCTCACTTTCTGAAAGTGACAGGTGAGCTGAGCAGAAGCCAGCTGTGAGAGGGTCAGAGGGGGTTATAAATTGTGAAGACTTTACAGCAAGAATACATGGAGTCAGTTCAAGAAAAAAACTATGAATTCTGTTACGCTGAAAAGAAATGAAATTAAAAAAAAATGATGCTGCAAGGATGGGTCACCCAGAGGATACTCCTTCTTACGGGCATATTCATTCAGGGACTTATTCATCTCCAGTGTCTATATTCCTTTTGTATCCTTGAAGTCTAGTTCATTTACTCAGAGGATAGTTGAAAATATCTCTTGAGTTTGTCAAAGTCAAGGGATTATATAGAGTTTTTAGAATTTTTCAAGTGTGGAAGGTAGATTCTTAATCCTGGATGGAAAAGCAAAAACAACAAAACAAAAAACCCCAAAACAAACAAACAAACAAAAAAACCGAGGGTGCATTAAAATCATATTAGTCATATAATGCAAATACCTGTGTGTATACAGGTGTTTTTATTTGGATGTGTTTTTAAGTTCTTAAATTTTTATTTTCCCCTTTTCAACACTGAGACAATTCTGTTTCCCATCTGACCAGTTGCAAAATTCACCATGCCTGGGGGAAAAACACATACATTTGTAAACTAGGTAATCTTATTGACTTTCAGGAATCTATGAGTCACCATCAGCATCTCTGATGACTTCAAAGAACAAGGTCTTTCTAGGCTTTCCTGTGTCTAAAATATAAATCAAGTCTGAGCACATAAATGTCCCAATAATTATGAAGTTTTTTCCTGTACCAGCTGGTGAAATTTGTTAATGTATTTCTTTTTGAGCTTTCTAAGATGGGGGAAATTTTATAGTAAGTATTTTCATTGGAGAGATTAGGTTTTTAGCCATTCTTTTATAACCAAAAATAGACTCAGTTTTACCCAATGACAAAACTGTTTGATAAACACTTAACCCTACCTCTCTACTTCTGTCTCTGAAAGACCACCACAACCTGCATATTTTAAGAAAGACAAATTGGCTTCAAAATAATATTTATAAGGCATATGGTTCTCTACCAAAGTGGATGACTCATCAAATTCATTCTAAATTGATAAAATAAATTATTATAGACAATGGCTTTCTGACCCCATTTCTAGTAATGTAGTGATAAAATCAAAGTCCTACATGGTTGTAAACCACGTATTTTATATATTCATTTTATAGTCACTGAGTAGGAATAAAAACTCTCTGAAAATTTATACTTGATCTTAGCCAAAAGGCAGGGAAGCAATAAAACTCTCTGAAAATCTAGAAAAGAATGTTGCAATTTTTAATCACCTCTGTATTCTCATTGTGAGGAAAAAGTAGCAAATAAAGCATTTTAAACTAATCACAGTTTTAGAAATTCTGAAGTGTTACCATGTCAGCTTGTGGGGAAATGTTCCCTGTAATTCCCTAAGGGCCATCCTGGGGTCAATATAGTATCATTTTAATTATTTGAATGATGAAATTCCCATTTAAGATAAAATTTCAAATTAACATATTTAGAAAGTTACAAATAATTTGGAGTAAAATTTTGGGGCTTTAGTTGGAAATATGAAAAATTTTCATCAGGTCTCAAATTTTTATCTTTTGAATTTCAGTATGAGGTTAAAAACACGACTTAAAAGCCAAAAAGATGAACAACTAGGAGCATAGTGACCCATCAAAACTTTAAAAATAAGTCATTACAAAAAGCATTTTAGTGAAAAATTATACAGAATACTAGAAAATGTTAATAGAGCCATGGCATGTAAGAGGCCTAAGTACCTCTTTCAGGATTCTTAATCCTGCATGTATGCACATGTATACACACACAGACATATGAAAAATTACTTTAAGGAGAAATTACTTCTTGGGGTACCTGGGTGGTGCAACTGGTTGAATGTTCAACTCTTGGTTTTTGTTCAGGTCATGATCTCAGTGTTGTGAGATCAAGGCCTATGTTGGGCTCCACTCTCAGTGTGGAGTCTGCTTGAGATCCTCCTTCTCCCTCTGCCCCTTTCCCCTCATAAAATAAATAAATCTTTTTTTTAAAGCTTTAAAAATGAGAAATTACTTCTCACATTGAAATAGTCTACAAAGCAAACATAGCAACAGTTTTTCTATATTTTAATCATTTTTCTCTTCCCTCCTTTTACTTGTTTCCCTCCATTTCTCACTTTCTGCTTTTTTCTTTTCTTCCTAATGCAGCATAATAGCAAGTAGTCCAAGAGTAAGAGGGAGAGTGGGCACTCAAGGCAGAAGCTGTAATGTTTTATAATGGGATCTTGAAAGTGGTATTTCTAGCCTCCTAGGGTTAATTATCTAGAAAATATTGATTATATCTTTTATTATCAAATTTTGTTTTCATTAAAGCAGGCTTGATTAAATGAGACCCAAACAGGACACAAATCCTGGTGTGAAAACCTTCACAAACACTTATGCCTTTAGATTTATTCTTTACATTATCCCTACAATGCTCTCATGAGAAATGCAAACTAATCATGGCACTCTCCTTTAATCTTCAAAAGCCCCCCTCTAAACTGCAGTGTCAAAGCTAGCTGAGATCTCCGGTATGGAACACAAGGCCTTTCGGAACCCAGTCCTCATCTACTACTCCAGCTTCCTCCCTGGATTCTCCTCATCTGCACTTACTTACACTGGAATTACCAATTGCTTAGCATTCTCTTCATAGCCCATGCTATTTCACGCCTCTTTGATTTTGCTCATGTTGTTTCCTCTGCTTAGAACATCCTTACCCAATTTTTTTCACCTGTGTAACTTGAATCCGTGCATTAATACTCAGCATGGGTATCATCTCCTCCTGAATCTTTCTCTAATCCCCCAAATGGAACTAAGTATCCTTCTTATATGCTTCCACTGCATCCTGTAACCCATCTATCAAGAGCACTTGTCACATTACACTGAGATTATCTCTTAATATGTCTGCCTCTTCAGCCAAAGTGTAGGCTCCTTGGTTTCTATGATCTCTGTATCCTAGATTCTTAGCACAGTAACTGGCACAAAGTCTCCCAATATTTATGTTTTTTACATTGGCAAAGATCCAAAATGTGAAGCAGATGTATCTTATCAGATTCTCTTAGGCTTATGCTATTAGGTATTTAATTCCACTAACTCCCCTTGTTCTGAATCCACGCATGTTACAAAATACTTTTACCTGTTGCATAAACAGAGACAGTGTTCTCTTATACTTTCTGTAACAAGACAATGATGATTGGACGGACTTCAAGTATTCTAAGATTCATAAAAGTGAATCATTTTAAATCATTAATTTAATTAATTTTAAATAATAAAATCATTATTTTAAATCAAAACAGTAGAATTCTTTCCTTTTCTTTTTTGCCAGGTTCGTGAATTTGGTTAATGTGTGTCTGTACTCAGAACATTGACAAAATCATGTATCAAAGACATCATAGCTAAAGGCCAAAGGTTATTAGCATCACTTACCCTGGTCTCTTGGAATACAAGGAACTGGCAAGCTTTCTCCAAGCTGACATATAACTCTTTGATATCTCCAGTTACTCAAGCATTTTAAGTGATTTTAAATCACTTCAAGTACTTGATTCATTAAATAAGATCTATCTCATAATATTGTGAAGAATAAGTGAGACAATATATATGTAACAATCTTCTGAAGAGAAAAATATTACATAATTATTAAACATTCTTAATATCTATTTAATATTGAAACAAAATTACTGGAAAAGACTCAATGATGATAATCCCAAAATATTTTTAAGAATAAAGTATATATTTATTCTGAAAATTTGTTTTTTGTTTATAAGAAAATTATTCTGTTGGAAACAGAATATGTATATTTAAAATATATCCTATATCTGTTTGCTTGGTTAAAAGATAATCCCTCATTGGGAACAAAAGTAAAATGAATAAATTCAGCCCAAAGAGTCAGCAATTCAAAAGACTCGTCATATATCTTATGTATTTCATCCATTAGTGTCGCAAAGTGTTCCAATGTCTGCATTTAAAGGTCATTTCATGTCTGGTGTGATGGGTAATGCTCTTTGGACATACATAACACCATTATGTTCCAGGAACATATCATTATGTGATACAAAGATTGACTTATTCAATCAAATCAATAGAAACTTGTTATTTATTTTTAATTATTTTTTTAAATACATGAGTAGGTTTGAAAACCTTTAATAAAGGAAAGAAATATCTTTGGATTATTTGATATATTAAATGTTTAGGTTCTCAGTATTAAATTGTGTCTAAAGACAGCACATTCAATAGCAAAACAATCCTTGGCCACAATTATCTAACATTTACCCAATGAGTCACCCCACCCCCATCCCAAACAGGCAAAAGCATTTTTGGCAGCAACTATTTTACCTTGAGATTTTCTCTTGTAAAGTAACCCTAGCCTGACCTTGATTAGCTTATCAAATGAGCTCATCCTCATAGCTGAAGAACTGTAGTCTATCAGAGATAAAGCATGGCAACATGCCAGAACAATTCTGTAAATAGTCTAGAGGGCACATCTAAGCATCATTTCCACTCTTTTTTCTTCTGTGTTTCTGAGTCAAGATGAGAAACAAGGGAGACAGGATGAAGTAATGGAACACAGCTGGGCCATGGGACCTGATCAATCCATATTTGAAACTTGGTTCTGCTTCTTACTGTCTGACTAAACTTCAGAACAAGTTAAAATAGCTTTTGAATATCATTTTCCTCATTTGTAAAACAAAGCGATTAATCTCCTTTTAGTTTGCTATGAGGCATCAATAAAATACATATATGCATTGTGGAGCTTAGCATTCAGGACTTAGCATTTGGTACTCAATAAATATTCTTATTTTCCTCTGCAGTGAGAAGGGGAACTAGAGATGAATTCTCAGATCCCCCTATCAAAGGTCACTGACTGACTCCTATTAGTGAGCCAATACTTAATAGAACATGCATCCCTATAATTTTGGGTTATGTCATAATGCTGTAAGAAGAAAGACAGAAAATTATTTTTTTCTGTCTTTTTCAGCAGTGGATACTCCTGAATACAGGGGGCTGAGTGAGAATCCAGTTAACAAAGCTGTAGTACATGAGGATTTGCAAATATATTCTAGAATATAAAATGATAAAAATTAACATATGTATATATACAATATATACATATGTAATATAAAACATTTATGAATGTCCTAATGAAAACAATAAGAAATTTTAAACACTGGAATACTATATTTGCATTTGAGTGCTGGATTTGGCCTTTTTTGAAAATTGGTATTATTTTCATTATTTCATTTTCCTCATTTTTTCCAAATATAGGAAGAATCCATTACATTTACCTTATCAGTAGCACATGCTATGTCATTATTGTCTGTAAATGATACATGTTGCTGTTATCTATGAGGTAACCATTTAAAAAGTTATCACTGAGATTCTGTTATAAAATTACACTCTGTTATAAAATAAATCAAAAACATGATTTATTCTACCCAGTAAAACTAGGTGGTTATGCTTTTAGTCAAAGTGTGGTGGCATCAATTTAATTCTTATTCAGATAAGCATATTTTACATTATATAACTAAAAACCAAAAGTTTAAAGCTCCATGGCCACTATTACCTTTTACCCCCATCGTTCATGACTTCTATCAGGTCTTGGCAGAAATGAGTACTGTATTATCTCTAACCTCCTTCTGTCTCCTGTGTAGAAAAAGGTGGGTTTAGAAACACCCACAGATGTGAACTGGTCATTAGAAGAAGTAGGAAATAAATGTGTCTTAGGCTTAGAAGTAGTACGAACTTGTAACTCTGCCAGTTGCATATCTGGGACATATGATTAACTCTGTAATAGGCAGCCCATTACAGATATTCCTCCCATCTCATCCTCCCAATTTAGTTTAAATGTTATCTGGTAAATTCCTTAAGAGACAGTGCACTTCAACTGAGTTAAATCAACATATTACCTGTGTATGCACACATGCTATTTAAAACATTAATAGTGACAGACCAAACAACAACCCAACAGCAACCCATAGCTCTGAGTAGATAGGACCCAGTGCAAGCAAATTTAAGCTGAAAGAGAATATTATCCTGATACTTAGCAATGACTTTCACTGAGAGCTGAGAAGGCAATGTTAAGTAGTTAGTATGAAGGCACTAAACACCTATTAGGTGATGAGTGGGTGGAGCTGGTTTGGAAAAGGAGAGCAACATGTGCCAACTCCACTTTACTAATAGCTTTTAGGGAACATCTCAATTGAGAAAAAGGCAGAACAGAGGTTCTAAAGAACTACAGAGCTGCAGACTGATCATAGAGGCAGAAGACGGCTGCAAACTACATCAGGGAGAGATTTCAATAGTGGGAATGAAGGGATAGAAATTGGCATTCAGTGTCTACTATGTGTAAGAAAAATACAGACACACATGTCTGCGTAGTTCTGTATATGTTATATTATACATAAGATTTCTATAAGGCCTGTATTATCAACCTTAATTTTCAAATAGAAAAAACAGACTTAGAGAGTTCAATAACCTGCAAATGGTCATACAAGAAGCAAGAAGCACACCTGGACTGTTGAATGTTCTTCTCATTTTTCATATAGAGACAATAACAGAGAAGGTAGAAGCATTTCAGGTTAAAAAGAACTCATGATATCTTTGAATGCAGAAGTAAGGAGACTTGCTCATTTCCTCCAGCTGTTTAATGCTTGAATTGACTAGAACCCACCACTCCATCCAGTTTCAACTCAAGGAAAAGTAAGTAGGAATAACATCAAATACATTCCTCGGAGTGTCCCCAAGAGCCCTCCCCCCAACACATATTAATTTTAAAAACAAAATATTGTTCAAAATGTACTGGTCAAATAATTGAATGCATCTATTTGGCTATAGTACAAGACATACTTAGAAACAGGTTATATGTAGCATAATCTTGAAGATATTGGAAAAACACTGTGTCCAAAAAGAACTCTTTCCTATCTTCTTTCCTGTGACCTAAAATTCTGTAAGTAGACATGCATATGTCCTTTATTAGAATGCATATACTCATGAAATTTAATGTAGGGTAACTTTTGTCTTATTTTGAATGACTTGTGTTGCTTTTTTTTTTTCAGAAAAATGCTTTTAATCACTGGGAAGAAATACATGATACAGATGGGAGAAAGGACACAATGAGAGAAAAGAACTGTGGAAAGAAGAAAAAGAGGTGGAGATGATTAAGGCTTTGTCATTCTGTTCAGGGCATATCCTGTTACATCATTTTACAAAAGGACATTGTAGGGGAAATGACTTCTAACTGATCACATTATATCTGAAAGTTCAACAAGGTTGAAATTTTCCAAGTAGTCAGTTACATGAAAGTGCAAATGGTGAGTAGATCCGAAGGGTCAGGGATTACATCTGCTGCCTACACTGTGGTCTTTCACCTTCATACCTAATAGTTGCCTCTTTATCTTGCATGAATAATGTGATTCCTTGTCCTACCACTCTATGCATAAAATTACTTTTACCAAAGGGGCAAAAAAGCAATTCTCAGTCTAATCCATTTTGCAAATTTGACAGTGATATCAAAGAGCAGGAAGTTGTGAGTAATTAGACACTGATCATTTGTTTAAATGTCAAACTTAAACTTCATCAACTTTCAGGGAATATGTCAGTAAAGAATGGGTTTCAGTTCAACCAGAGAGGATTTCTGTGTCATTTATTCCTGAAGAAAATAGTTGTCAGTATCTTGAGAGCCCAGTGCTTTGAGTAAATTTTTCTTTTTAAGCTGAATGGAACTGGCCATTTCAGCACTTGGGGCTGTGGACAGTGCTCTTTTCCTTGACATCAGGAAATACATAGAGGCGTTCCCTTCTTGAGACTAAAACACTCCTCAGGCAAACACGTACCCCTAAACTATGCAGTTGGAATATAAAGACTAGGCATAAATATTCTGCGTAAGGCCAGAATAAAGTAACAGCAAAGGGAAACAAATTTCACCGCAGAGATTAAGACTGAAATAAAAATTAGGAAAGGGGAATAGTTGTGATTTGCAGCTATTCCTGCAAAACAGGTCAAATTTTTACCGCAATGCAATAACATTCCTCTCTGGATAGAATTTTGTTGGAGACAATGACAGAGCCATTAACGCTTCATGGTAATTTATTAACAGTGGACATAGATGCAAGAGAGAACAGGAAGTACATTTAATAGGCTTGCAGAAAACAAGGAGCAAAGAATTCATTCTCTCTATGCTTTCTAGCTCTAGAGTGGAATACCAATGGGGAATTCTGGATCTGAGCTCAGAAGAAATGCAGTTGAATCTGAATTATGTTCTTTAATAAACCATTTCATTTCTCTAAGTCTTGTTTCTTCTGTCAAATGTGGATTATTTTGAGGTTTAAATGAAGGTATATGTGAAGGAGTCTGGCACATGGTAGGTACTCAATGAATGTTCAATTTAGATTACTTACTTATCATTAAGTGTTGGCATAACACAGTGATATGTTTCTATGCTGGTGGCTATGTGTTTTAATAGTTGTAACTCTAAGAATGGATTCCAGGAAGGGAAACAAGAAAACCATTATTATTTACAGAATTATCCTTATAACAAAGGACCCTAAGCGTGTGTATTTTCACCTTCTTCCACCTTGTTTGCATCACCCAAAGATTCCCTTTATGTTTACCTTTAAAACACCAACAAAATAAAAGTAGCCTGAAAATAATACAGTATTATTTAAAGAAAAAAAAAGTTTTCAGAGAATTTGTATCTCTCTTAAAAAAATAATAATCCACCAACTCTCCAGAATGCTTCTCAGTCACATACTACCAACTACTCTGTCTGCTAAATTGCTGAGAGAGTACTTTGAATGCTTCCTACCAGACTGACACATTTGGGGAGAGAAGGTAAGAATCAGATTAGTGCTGAAAACCGGTAAATTCCTTATCATCCTCCATTGCAGCTAGAGATTCTTTGCTTTGGAATTCAAAGCCACTCAGCCTATCTCACCTCACTCATCTTCCTTTTTTGTAACTGAAAATCAAGAGCATCTTATCCTAGTTTCCCCCCACACACACCCCGTCTCCTCCTGTCATTTTTAACAGATTGCCTCCACACTGCCCTCTGCATTTGAAACGCCTCCCACTCTCCATTCATCAAGGTACACTCTCCTTCCATTCACAATTCATGCTAACTCGTCCCTCCCTTCCAAAGCTCCTTTTAAGTGGATTCCCCAGCTGCCCTAATAAAACTACATCATCACAGCCCCATACCACACTGTACCCCTCCCCAACACTCAAATTGTGCCAAGCGGGGAAGCCCATGGGGAAATCTATCTTTGCATACGAACTCAGAGACACATAGGGAGTCTAGCGTTTAGCTTGGTCTTGTCTGTGGACAAAAATAAATAAATAAATAAATAAATAATGAAATAATGAAATTTCCCCAAGCCTGGCAACAAGCATGCTGTGGGGGGGTGGGGTGGGGAGTGGTCGAGTGGATGAATGGTGAATGGATGGATAGGCGGGCGAACGATTGAGATCTCTTCCGTACTTTTCTCAGATGCCCCTCCTTCTTGCTGGCTCCCGGCATGGTTCCTGTTTAATTTAGCTTCAGTGCGTGAGTGCACCTCCGTGCTTCGCCTCTGTCTCTGCTCCCTGCCTTTTCATTACCACCTCCAGCAGAGCCTAACCTCCTCGCCAAAGGGCACTCTACCTAGCTCACAAATCCTTTGTGACTTCAATCGCCACTGAGAGCTTGCTCCTTAGGAGCACGGCTTTGCCCTCTGCCAGCTTTACCTCTCCAGAAAGCCCCCGAAATCCCCGACTACGTACGTTACACAAAAGGGTGACGGATTTCCCCATACTCAACAAAATCCACCTGGAGACCCTGTCCTTACCCCGCTCTCGCCACCTATAACCGAGATGATCGCAAAAGAAACGCGCTTCCCCGCTTCTCCCTGAAGAAAAAGAAATTACCATTCCCAGGGCTTGGTCCTGGTTCCGAAAATCAGAAAACTTTTTTTTTTTTTTTAAATTTATAGAAAACCCCACCCGGAGAGCGGCGACTGCTTTGTTTGCATCCCAGGGGGAGGGAGGGGTCTTCATAGCCTTTGCAGCCTGGGGCGGAGGGGATGTGACAGCCCTCTGGAGGGCTGGCCGGGACCAGACTCACCCAGGACGTTCCCAATAAGAGCCACCACGAACACGATGATGTACCCAGCAATCAGGACCCACTCATATTCTTTCGGGTGTAGGTATTCCCTCCACAGGTACCGCAGGAATTCCTCGTCGTCATAGTCGGTGGGGTTCAAAAAGGGCTCTTGAGTTTCATTCAGCTCCGAAGCAGATGACCAGTTGCGACAAGGGGGGGAGTCCTCCAATTTGGTACCGGACATCACGGGCTCGAGTCCGGTTCCGCTCAGTGCCGCAAGCCGCTCTTCGCCTGCCCCATGAGCACTGTGATTTGCGGTGCGAAAGGCGGCGCGGAGACGCGAGAAGGGGCTCCAGAGCCGAAAATGACGTGAAAAGTTACTGAGCCAATGCCTCCGGAGTCTTGTGCCCGGCAACTTCTGCGGCGGCTTCTCTGTCTTTGCAGACGATTTTGCACCGCGAAGAGAGGTGGACGAGGAACTAGGGACCTGGCACTGGAGGCTGCAGCAATGACACCGGGAGGAGAAAGCTACCTCGGGCTCGGCTCAGGCTCAATTACTGCTCATTCCAGCACTGAGTCCGCAGCTCACAGCCTCCACCCGCGCTGAGGGAGAGCTGAATCCGAAGGGGGTTGGGAGGTGGGGGGTGCGAGAGTCATAAAAATTGTTTTGACCTATTTCTCCGTGGGTTTAATCTCCCGCTTTTCTACTTCTCTCTTCCATTTCTCACGTGCAATTTCCATAACCCATACACAGACATGTGTAGGTCTATGAACATAACAAGCATGTTCACTTATGGTTAATATAGGATTTGTTGATGCATTTGCCTTTTTAATGTCAACTTAAAAGTAATGAAGAGGAGCCACTGTGTCCCTCAAGCAGGGCTGTGCAAAAGTCATTTCAGGCAAACATTTTCACATTTGTTTGGCTTTGCCAACTTAGCACTTGCTGAATCTTGAAGATATCACCTCCACTCTCCCTTCTCCAAACTGGGGAATGAGACCATTTTTTGAATTGAAGGATATATTTAGCTGGAATTCGTACTGGCAACACCAAGTGTCATAAGAAACACAGCAGCAAAGCTTGAAGGACACAAGGGTCATAAATGTGCTAATAGTTAATATTGTCAAGCAAAGGACACATCCACGTGTTTAACAGATTCTTAGGATGCTGTAGCAGTGTAAGCAAAAATGCTCTCTGGTGAATACCACACCCCACTGGTCTTTCTTCTTACTGACTCAGGGCTGATGTCACCTGCCACTCTCTAATGTAATTGATTTGGTTTCTAAGAAGAATATTTTGGGATTCATCACAGTGTGAGTCCAGGATCCTTTCATTCTCAATATCCACAATAGGAATATAGCATTTGATTATATTCTAGACATGGGAAGGTCCTCTAACATCACCAAGCCTGAACTCTGGTTAATATTAGAAGCCTTCTAATAATTGCTGATGTTTTCCCAACTAATTTGGGTGGACCACCTCAATTTATATGACTTCCACCATTATGGGACTGCTCTGAAGGTGAGAAAACTTTTCTTTCCATTAAAATAATGTCTTAAACCAACATCTAGTTTTCTTAGTCTTCTACCCTCAATACCTAGTTTGCTTCTTGGTGCTATGTGGAATGTCTTCCACATGACAATCCTTCACATATTTAAAATAAGTATCACAGTCCCCTTCCCTTTCCTCCACTTTTTCCTTGATGTAACAAATATCTCTAATTATCTTTTTCAAATGTCACAAGACACTGCTAGTTTATATTGAGTGTTAAGTCAATCCTCCTTGCCCTATCCTAGTCATAATTCTTCACAGTTATTTTGTACTTTACGGTTGAAAAATTTTTTCATACACATTATTTCAAAACCGCTGAGGGACTGACCTGACTAGCCTGTTTTACAGATGAGGAAACTGTTCTGGAGAAATTAAATGATTTACCAAAGGTCAAGTGACTAATCTGTGGCAAGACCATCCATCCAGTTCTTCTGATCCTAGCTTGGGGTTTCTATTATTCTACAGATGTCATATTTCATAAGAAATACTATTGTTATATTTTTCCCATCTGCACTAGTCATTTTTGTTAAAGATTTGTTTGAGAGAAAGAAAAACAGAACATGAATGGGGGGAGAGGCAGAGGAAAGGGGAGAGGCAGGCTCCCCACTGAGCAGGGGCTCCATCCCAGGACTCTGAGATTATGACCTGAGCCAAAGGCAGACGCTTAACCAACTGAGCCACCCAGGCGCCCCAAGCATTAGTCATTTTTTAAGAGAAGAAAATAAATAAGCATTTGATTTCTTTGACAAATATTTACTTAGTGTTTTGATTCTACTCTCAGTGATACAAGTTAAACAAGGTTACCACTTTCATGTACTTTACTTTCTAGGGAAGTTAGAAAGGGAACACATCAACAAATGAATGCATAAGAAAATAATAGAAAGGGATAAACGTTATGATGAAAACAAAATAGGGTGAAGGGATGGTGAGGGGAGCATCCCAAAGGCCATGTTAGATGGTCAAAAAGGCCTGTGTGAAGAGGTGACAGCTAAGTTGGATACCCACATGATGTATGCATGTATTAATTTTGTTAATTTGGGGTTTAACAAGATCTTAAATACTGCTGCTATTATCCAAAGCATTAGCCATTTCACCAGACCTCTTGTCATCAGTAAATTTAACAAGCAGGACTTCTGTGGCTTCATTCAGGTTCACTGGTACAAATCTGCTAACTTTATCCTGTGGTATATATAATGTGTCCCTCTAATTTATTAATGTCTTTTTTTCCTCTCCCATGTACAATTCTTTTAAAAATGGGAAAGGTTGTGGCTACTCTAGTTGCAATCTATATTCATTAACATCTTCACATTTCTTATCATAGACAATCCACAAATATGGACCCAAAATGTTGTTTTCTGTACTCAGTGCATTTAGGGTTATCATGTATGTGGCCCTTCAACTTGTTTATAATTAAGTCTGTTCTTTTTAGGTTCTCTACCTGCAATTAATCATCACTCTTTACTAAAAGTATAAATAAGGAAAAAGGAGAATAATTTCAAGATTTTGTTCTGATATCTGCTTTTTGTTGTGACAAGCCTGGATTGATCTTGAAAAGTATTCCATTTCTTACTGTCCATAATTTATTGGGTGTTTTATTTTAAATACATGGTACTCTATTACCATACAAAAATTCATCCAAATCTTCAAATTATTATTTCATGTTTTGTAAACATGTTAGAGATGATAAATATTACAGTACTCATTTTGATGTGATGTCCTTCTTTAGATCTCTTGATATCTTTTAGGGCATTTGAAAATAATTATTAGTTCTATAGGTACTGTTTTCTTCACTTCAAAATCTTTCTGTTGGATATATGGAAAAGGAGTCAGCCCGATATGGCATGACAATTAAAAAAATTTCCAAATTTGTCTAGTGATGACTTCTTAAGGTTGTTATCAGAATTTAATGAATTGATTATTTTTAGAACAGTGTCTGGTATATAGAGGGAATCTGAAAATGTTTGTTGAATAAAATTTAAAACTATGTGATCAAAAGGTGTGAATATTATTTGCTTTACATATCAATTCCTCTAAGTGTTTGTATTTAAAAAAAAGAGAGAAATGTATCTCACAATAACCTGAGTTTAACTACCCATCTTATATCTTTTTCTGTTGTTTCTGTAGCTCTTTGACTAAACTGAATATATTAAAAATGAGAAAGAAAAAGAAAATAAAACTCAAAGCCAGATTTTTTCCCCTCAGTGGTAGTGGTTAGGTTGTTCAGAGATCTCAGATTACTAGGGTTGTCCCAGATTTTATATTCTTACTCCTGATGCCAGACTATACTTTTTGCAGCCTATAACTTTATGAACCCATTACATGAACTATTTCTGAGTATTCCCTATGTTCCCAGGAGTTTAGTTAAGAGCTGGAGGCATAAAGATCAGTAAGATATAGTCTAGCCTCAATGATCTTATAGTGTACCAGAGAATTAGAAATGTTATGATTATAGAATCACTCTGGGAGTTTCTAGGGTAGAAGGATGCAGAGAGTGTCATGAGAACATAAAAGAACACCTAATTCAGCCTGGAGAAAACCAAAATGGATGGCTCCCCCACAGGGAAAGTCACTCTTGAGCTGATTCCTTTAAGAGAAAGAGATTACTAGTTGGTTAGGGATGGGAAGTATTCAGGCAGGGAAAGCAGGATTTCCTGAAGACTTAGAAGCGGGAGAAAACATGGAGCATATAGACAAAAGCAAGGTGAAGTGAACAAGGTCAGGCTTTCTCAGCATCTCTGGCAATGATGTAGAAAATGGATTACGGACAGTAAGACTGAAGACAGGGCACTAGGTAGGAGAGCAGTATAATAATCCTGTCACAAGGGAGATAGTTGTTCTAAAGATTGAGAAGAGATGGGTGTTATAAAAAAAAATAATGTTTTGAATAGATATCATCCAGAATACAGCAATCTTGTTTTACTTTCTTGAAGAAGGCTGACTACATGGTAATAGGATGTTTGAAGTTTATTTCTCTGTTTTGCTGTGTATTTTGAAGAATAAATTGAAGAAAGAAACAGAGAAGTGTCCCCTGACTGAAAAGAAGTTGTTTTCCTTCCTTCTTTTCTGTTGGAAAGAAAATAAAATCAAGTCTGAACACTCTCCATGATGACTGTACGGAGCTTGCATCTTATACCCCAAATAAATGCATTAGTTTTGCAGGAAGTTATCTGACATCTCTAGACTCCAAACACCACATTTTCTTATAATATGGCCTTGCTAAATCTTTCTGGAAAAGTCCCTGGTCTATTGGAGGGCCTAGCAATCTGTTTTTCAAGAAAAATAAGGGAAAGGGACCTCTGATAACTTATTCCTCTTAGGAGAAACTCTTGAGTGGGTTACTGAGGATGAAACAACTTCATGCCCTAGAAAACTGAGACTTTTTTTTTCAGGTAAAATGAATTATTTAAAACAAGATATTTTATTTTTTTATTTTTATATGTATATATATTATTTATTTTTACAACTTAAAATTGTATTAGCTATGACAAGGCTCATAGCAGCAATGTCCACAATAACCAAACTGTAGAAGGAGATGAGATGCCCTTCAACAGACGAATGGATAAAGATGATGTAGTCCATATATACAATGGAATATTACTCAGCCATCAGAAAGGATGAATACCCAACATTTGCTTCAACATGGATGGAACTGGAGGAGATTATGCTGAGTGAAATAAGTCAAGCAGAGAAAGTTTATTATTATTGGTTTCACTTATTTGTGGAACATTAGGAATAACATGGAGGATATTAGGAGAAGGAAGGGAAAAATGAAGGGGGAGAAACCAGGGTGGGGATGAACCATGAGAGACTATGGACTCCAAGAAACAAACAGGGTTTTGGGGGGGGATTGGGGGGACAGGTTAGCCTGGTGATGGGTATTCAGAAGGGCATGTATTGCATGAAACACTGGGTGTTACACACAAACAATGAATTCTGGAACACTACATCAAAAACTAATGATATATTGTATGGTGACTAACATAAAAAAGAGACTGAAACATTAATAATCAAAATTACATGTTGCAAAGTACTATAAAACATTTATGTCTCTTTTTCTTCTCATCCTTCTTCTACTCCCTCCCTTATTTACTTGTGTCTTATTTCAGACTAGGTTCTCTCTGTTCCTTCTTGCCTCCTGTCTTGCATGATCAGATCTGACATGTTCCCTTCATGGTTCTTTGATTCAACAATCTATGAAAGTCATGCTCTATTCCTATCCTATGTTGAGCACAGATACACACTGTTCTGCCTTTATTCAGGTTTTGTCTCATGAAAAGCATAGAGGAGTAAGCAAGTAATTTAATTTAGTAAAACAAATGCCCTTATGTGTACATCTAAGGAGATCTGAAAGTGAAGGAAGACATTTACTCTGTCAGAGTTGGGCCAAGATGACTATTGGAGATGTTACCTAATCTCATAACTGAAGAATGGAGAGTGGTAACCTCCAATGGGAGGGATTGGAGAGACAGTTGGTAACAGAATGGAAGCCAGTAACTCTTTTGTGAGGCACCATGAATAGTCAGCATTCTGATGAGTGCTTACATGAGCTAAGCCCTGTGCCAAGCACATTGCATTTATTAAGTAAATTGATCTTCACAACTCTACAAGGTAGGTATTGTTTGTTATCACACCAATTTTATAGATAAAGAAAGTGAGACATGGAGAAGTAACTTTCCCAAGGTCACACAGCTAGAAAATGGCAGGGTCCTTGACCAGAGTGGTCATGATCCAATTCCAGAAATGTGTTTTTTTTGCCATTACTCTGTTCTGTTCCCATAGTAAAGAACCAAAAACTTTGCAGTATGGTGAGCTGTTTCCATTATTAGTAGTAATAATACTATAAAATTTTGATTCTTAAAGAACACATTTGTAAAATTATATACATTTTATATATTTTAAAATTTCCCATTATATTTTAAGTAACATTGAAGAACAGGATTTCAGGGGAAATTATTATGCCCTTCAAGGTGAGGTCTCTCCAGAGAAGATCAATATCCTTCTATGTGCTCTTAGGTATAAATGCTTTTGTTCATACTATACACTTAAGGACATAAATGTTGTCTATTTCAACTTTTTGCACCCAGAACCTAGCACAACACTTTCAATGTAGCTAATCATTAATCACTACATGTTGATCGGGACTGAACTGAATTGAGGAAGAGATTCATTTACAAAAAGTGATTTTTATGGAAAATTATATGTACCTGTCATGTTGGCTCGTAGGAAACCATGGAAATTCCTGAAAAAGTAAATATATTATTGCCTATTACTACTAAATATTTAGCTTAGAAAGGACTTAATCTTTTTGTCCATTGTCCTTCTCTATTAATGTACCTCTTTCCATAACCTAAAGGTATTTTTTCCCTTTTACAATGGCAAATGGTTAAAATGGGAGAAAAATAAGGAGTTGAGAAAGACATAAGTTTCAAAGCAATCCTATAGTAAAGTACAGGGTATGACTTTTGGGGTGCTTACCCATTCTAGGTATCCTTCACTGAGAACTACGCATTACTCTCAGCCACTCTGAAAGATGGCCTCCCAGGAAGGAGAGTACTAATGCTAGACCTGCCTTTCCAAACATCAGTCCCTGGTCTGCATGAGATCCTGCTATGCTCTTGGGCTTGGGTTCACTGAGATACCACTATGTTCTTTAAGCAAATATTACTCTCCTTGAGCTCATTTGACTGGGCTTCCCTGCCTTGAAAATAATAATACTTGGCTGAGATAGTGGAAATTTACTCTTAAGTAAGCAGTGGATTTGGCATATAACCATTAAGGCACATGACCTGATTTTTATTATAAAATACATCATTCATTTTTCTATGTCACAAAAGTTAATCTGATTATATATTTTTTAAAGACTTAATTTTTTGAGGTTAGTTTTAACTTCACAGCAGAATTCAAAGGAAAGTACAGATTTTCCCATATAGCCCTGCCCTCACACATGCACATCCTGTCCTATCATCAACACCCCTCAACAGGTTGATACATTAGTTATAATTGAGAAACCTACATTGAAACATCATAATCACTCAAAACCTGAACATAAGTTTTCAACTTCTTTGGGAAAGAACCAAGGAGAAAAATTGATGGTAGGGCTATATTTAGTTTTATAAGAACTCACTAAACTGTGTTCCAGAGTGGCTGTACCATTTTGTATTCCCACCAACAAGAATGAGAGTTCCTGTTGTTCCACACCCTCACCAGCATTAGGTGTTATCAGTGTCCTAGAATTTGGCCATTCTAATGGATATATAGTGGTATTTCATTATTTTAATATGCATATCACTGATAACATTTGCTGGGGACCATCCTTTCATATGAATTTTTTGTCACCTGTATATTTTTTTTGGTGTGGTGTTTCCTAATGTGTTTGGCCTATTTTTTAATCAGGTTGTATATTGTTTTGTTAAATTTTGTTTTGTTTCTCTTTCTTGCAAATCCCCCAGGTTTAGGTATTCATTTTTAAAAATTGTATTATGGAATTATAGTTGGCAGACTAATGTTATATTAGTTTCAGGTATACAACATAGTAATTTGACAATTCTATACATTACTCAATGCTCACTATAATAAATGTAGTCACCATCTGTCATCATACAATGTTATTATATCTTGTTGAGTTTTAGGAATTTTTTGTATATTTTATATAACAGTCCTTTATCAGATATGTCCTTTGCAAATATTTTCCCAGTATATGGCTTGTCTTTTCTTTCTTTTGTTACTGTCTTTCACAGAGTAGAAGTAATTGATTTTAACAAAATCCAGTTTATCAATTATTTCTTTCATCCCTTTGGTACTGCATCCAAAAAATCGTAGACATGTCCAGGGTCATCTAGATTTTCCGCTATGTTATCTTCTAGAAGTTTTATGGTTCTAAATTTTATATTTAAGTTTGTGATAGATTTCTGAGTTAATTTTAGTGAAGGGTATAAGGCCTATGTCTAGATACATTTTTTTGTTTTGTTTCATGTGTGAATGTCCAATTGTTCCAGCATCATTTGTTGAAGAGACTGTCTTTGCTTGTTTCACCTTTGCTCCTTTGTCAAAGATCAGTTGACTATATTTACAAGGGTGTTTCTGGGCTATTTTTTTCCATGTCTCTATCTGTTTATTACTTCAGTAATAATTAGTATTTTTTTTAAATTTATTTATTTGAGAGAGAGAGAGAGAATGAGAGAAAGAGAGAGCATGAGAGGAGAGAGGTCAGAGGGAGAAGCAGACTCCTTGCCCAGCAGGGAGCCAGATGTGGGACTCGATCCAGGGACTCCAAGGTCATGACCTGAGCCAAAGGCAGTCGCCTAACCAACTGAGCCACCCAGGCACCCCAATAATCACAGTCTTGATTACGATAGCTTTAGAGTAGTTCTTGAACTCAGATAGTGTCTGCCCTCCAACTTTGTTCTTTATTCAATATTGTGGTGGCTATACTTTCCCTATGCCTCTCCATATAAAAACTTTAAAGTAATATTTTGATATCCACAAAATAATTTTCTATGATTTTAATTGGAATTTCAGTGAATCTATAGATCAAGTAATGCAGAACTGACATCCTGGTAATATTGGGTTTTCCTATCTATGAACATGGAATGTCTATTTATTTAGTTCTTTGATGCCATTTATCAGAGTTTAGTAATTTTCCTTATATATATATATCTTGTATATATTTTGTTAGGCTTATATTTATATCTAAGTATTTCATTTTTTGAGGAATAAGTAAATGTTCTTATATCTTAAACTTCAAATTCCATTTGTTCATTGTTGGAATAAAAAAAAAGCAATTATTTCTATACATTAAACTCATACCCTGCAGCTGTGCTATAATTGCTTATCAGTTCCAGGAGTTTTTGTTGATTCTTTTGCATTTTCCATAGACAAAGTCACCTATAAACATTAGTGAACAACACCAGTTTTATTTCTTCCTAATCTGTATACATTCTCTTTCCTTTTCTTGTTTACTTACATTAGTGAGGACCTGTACTGCAATGCTGAAAAGAAGTGGGAGAGGGGACATTTTTGCCTTGTACCTGACTGTAGAGAAAAAGCTTGAAGTTTCTTACCATTAAGTATGATGTTATAAGTATGATGTTAGCTGTTATGCTTTTTGGTAGACAATCTTTAAGTTGAAGTACTCTTTATTCCTGGTTTACTGAATGTTTTTATCATGAATGGGTGTTGGATTTTATCAAATGCTTTTTTTGCATCTATTGATATGATCATGTGATTTGTTTTTAGTCTTTTGATGTGATGAATTATATTACATGCATTTTGAATGTTGAACTAGCCTTGCATCCCTGGGACAAATCCTACTTACTTGGACCATATAATTCTTTTTTACATTTTTGGGATTTAATTTGCTAAATTTTGTGAGTGTTTTTGCTTCTAAGTTCATGAGAAACATTAGTCTGTCATTTGGTTTTCTAGCAATGTGTTTGTCTGGTTTTATAATTTGGGTAATGCTGGCCTCATAAAATGAATTAGGACATATTCTTTCTGCTTTTATTCTCTGAAAGAGATTTTAGAAAATTCTATTTCAGCAAATATACATGGTATGTAATCTATATTATGGTGAAAGATATCCAAGTATTGAATTCTAATGATAAAAGCAACTCTTCAAGCTTTTACTCAGCTAAAAATGCAGTCACTGTATGGCATAGTGACACTGTGAATACTTGCATTGAGTGAGAATCTCCTTTTGTTGTTGTTGTTTATTTTCTAATAGAGATAAAATTCATATAACATAAAGGTCACCTTTTTAATAATTTTACATTACATAAACCAATGGTTTTAAATATATTTATAAGGGGCAACCATCACCACTACCTAATTCTGGAGTATTTCCATCACCCCAAAGAAAACCCATATCCTCCATTCATCTATCCTCCCATATGCTGGAATGTGGGTTTAATTCTTCTAGAAATTTCCTATAAATTGAATCACAGGATATGTGGGCTTTCGTTTCTGGCTTCTTTTATTTAGCATAATATTTTCAAGGTTTATCCATGTTATAGCACATACCAGTATTTTTTTATGGCTGAATAATATTCCATGGTACAGATATATCACTTTTATTTATCCATTCAGAAATTGATGGATTTGGGGGTTGTTTGCACTTTTTGGCTGGTATAAATATTGTGTTCTAAATATTGCTGTGAACTTATGGCTTCAGTTCTAGTAACTAAATACCTAGTAGTATTATGGTAACTCTATTTTTTTTAAGGAATTGCTAAACTGCTTTCCACAGTGGCTATACTCTTGTACATTACCACTAGCAATGTATAAGTTTTCCAACTTCTCCACATTCTTACAAATATTGTTATTTCTATTTTTTTATTATTATTGTAGGTGTCCTCATGGATATTCAGTGGTATCTCACTGTACATTTAATTTCTACACCCCTAATGACTAATGATGCTGAACATTCTTTCATGTTCTTCTTGGCCACTGTGCATTCTCTTTAGAGAAATAGCTATTTCTCTAAATTATTACCTATTATTCCTTGGTATTTTTTGTTGACTTGTAAGCATTTTAAAAAATATATTGTGGTTACAAGACTTGTCAGAAATGATTTATAACTTTTTATGCTTAATATATCCTTTGATGCAAAAAAGATTTTTATTTTAATGTTCAATTTATCTATGTTTCATTATTCTTGCTTGGTATTACATTTAAGAAGCTTTTGTCTAATCCAAAGTCACAAAGATTTATACCCATGTTTCCTTTTAATATTTTTATTGTTTTAGCATTTACATTTAGGGCTCTGATCTATTTTGAGTTAATTTTCACATGCAATGTGAGAAAGAGGTCCAAAATCATTTGTTTTTATGTGAATATTGGATTGTCCCAGCACCATTTGTTGAAAAATCTCTTTTTTCCCGATTGAATGGTCTAGGTACTCTTGAAAATCAATTAGACATAGATTAGTGGGTTCAGTTTGGGACTCTGAATTCTCTTCCATTGATCTATATATCTATACTTAGACCAGTATAGCAGTGTTTTGATTACTGTAGGTTTGATGTATGTTTTGAAATTGAGAAGGCTAAGTTCATCAATTCTGTTCTTCTTTTTTAAGATTATTTTGGCTATTTGGAAGCTCTTAAAGTTCCATGTTAATTTGGGGATCAACTTGTCCATTTTGGGGGAAAAAAAAGAGAAAAAGGCAGTTTTGGAATTTTAATAGAGACTGCACTGAATTTGTAGATCAATTTGCAGAGTATTGCTATTTCAATATTGTCTTCCAATCTATAAGCATGGGATGTTTTTCAATTTAATTAGATTTAGTTACTTTCAACAATATTTTATTTTGAGCCTACAAAATTTGCAATTATTGGTTAAGTTAATTCCTAAGCATTTTATTCCTTCTGATATATTATAAGTGGAATTGTTAATTACATTTTTATTATTTTTATTTTTTTTTCAGTGTTCCAAGATTCATTGTTTATGCACCATACTCAGTGCTCCATGCCATACATGCCCTCCACCCACCACCACCAGGCTCACCTCTCACCCCACCTCCTTCCCCTCCAAAACCCTGTTTGTTTCCCAGAGTCCACAGTCTCTCATGTTTTGTCTCCCCTTCTGATTTCCCCCAATTCACTTAATTACATTTTTAGATATTTCATTGCTAGTGTATAGAAATACAACTGATTTTTGCATATTGACTTATATCCTAAAACTTTGGAGAACTCATTATTAACTCTGATAGTTTTACATATGTGGAATCTTTCCATTTTTCTATATGTAAGATCATCTCATCAGACAAAGATAGTTTTGCCTCTTCCCTTCAAATCTAGATGCCTTTTCGTTTGCTTAATTGGCTAGAATTTCCCATACAATGTTGAATAGAATAAGTGACAGTGTACCTCCTGGTATTTTTCCTGACCTTAGGGGGAAAGCTTTTAGTCTTTCACCATTAAGTATGATGTTAGCTGTGGGTTTTCAAAGATGTTCTTTGTCAAATTGTGGAAGTTCCCTTCTATTCCTAGATCACTGAGTATTTTTTATCATGAAAATGTGTTAGATTTTGTCAACTTTTTTCTGTATGTATTTGTATGATTTTGTATGGCGTTTTTGTTTTGCTGTGTTGTGTTTTTCCTTACGTTATTACTATGGTGTACTGCACTGGTTGATGAAGTTTAACCAGAGTCGAGTTCCTAGCATAAACCTCACTTGTCCATGGCATGTTATACTCTTAATAAATTGCTGAATTCAATTTGCTAACATTTTCTTAAGGATTCTTGCATCTCTATTGATAATATATATTGATCTGTAATTTTCTTTCTTGCAATATTTTTGTCTGGCTATGATATCAGAGTAGCTCCAGCCTCATAGATAGATTCTGGTTTTGTCTTCATTTTTGCTATTTACTAGTTGTTTGAAACTGAGGAAGTCACTCAACAATTTAAAGCATTAGAATCTTCATCTCTGGATGAAAAATAACTCCACACAGATTATTGTAAGGGTTAGATGAGCTTCTTATGTGTGCCTTGTAAACTGCCAATCATAGTATCTATATCAAATTGCAAGAAGTATTGATGTAGGAGTTAAGAATAACAGCAAGGTGTGGAAGGGTAGAATTAGAAACATATGTACCTTAACCAGGATTATATACAGGTTATTTCTATTGGTTTTCATTACAGCATCTATAAAATAATTTATATTCATTTATTTGTGTTTCAATAACCACATTAACAACAATGATATAACTATAATGATAAAATAATATATTACTAACGCTGTACATATTGAGTGCATACTGTCCACATTTATTAACTTTTTAAATTCTCATAACCTCACAATGAAGATGTCATTATTTTCCCTCATTTTCTAAATTAGTATGGTACAAGAATACCTCAGAGATATTGTCAATTTGGCTCCGGACCATTGCAATATAGCACTTACTGCAATAAAGCAAGCCAAGTGCATTTCTCAGTTTTCCAGTACATATGTAATTTCGGTTTACACTACATACTATAGTCTTCTAAATGTGCAAGAACATTAAGTTTCTTTTTTTTTAAACTAAATTTGCCTTTTAATAATGGGAGCAATTGGCCATTCCAGAAATAGTTATAGGGAAGTAAAATTGTCCCTATAAAAATAAACTCATCAAAACTATAAATATTAAAACTTTTTTACTTCTGCAATTTAAAATGCTGGCCTGCAATACTACTCCTTTCATTCAGCAACATTCCTGTACCATCATATATTGAAGAGAAAAGAGTATTACAGCAAAGCTTAGTTTAACATAAGTATCTATACAGTGATTTTTAAACATCTTTGGCCATAGTGGCCTTTCTTCTTTGATGCATGAAAAATGCTGCTGCAGTAACCAGTGTTTGGGAGAGAACATCAATATTCAAAGAACTTACTTGTGGAGCATAAGGAATAACACAGAGGACATTGGGAGATGAAGAGGAGAAGTGAGATAGAGGTTTAAAGAAGGAAGCCATCTCCATAACATAAAAACACAAGGTGAGGCAGCAAATGCTGATGTAGAAGCTGCAGTAGGTTACCCAGAAGATATAGCTAAGAGGATTATTGAAACTCTAGACTAAATAGCAGATTTTCAATGTAGACAAAACATTCATTATTGGAAGGAGATGCCATCTAGGACTTTCATAGCTAGAGAGGAGAAGTCAATGCCTGGCCTCAGCACCTCTAAGAATAGGCTGACTCTCTTGTTAGGAGCTAATGCTCCTAGGGGATTTTGGAGGGGGGATTATTTATTTTAGTTCTTTATTAAATATACAAAATATACAAAATTACAAATGTACATTTGTAAATATACAAAATAAACAATAACAACAATTTCCTAGGGGAAATTGGAGGGGGAGACAAACCATGAGAGACCATGAACACTGAGAAACAAACTGAGGGTTTTGGAGGGGAGGGAGGTGGGGGTTTGGGTGAGCCTGGTGGTGGGTATTATGGAGGGCACTTATTGTATAGAGTACTGGGTGTGGTGTATAAACAATGAATGCTGGAACACTGAAAAGAAATAATATAAAATAAAATGAAAAACAACAACAACAACAATGATGACAACAAAGAACTATGTACTAATAGAATTCCAGTACAGCAAGTTTTCCAAATTGCCACTTGTGGTGCACATAACAGTGAGCGAGGCTCTGGATACTACAGACAAAGACACATATTTTAGACAATCTATATCAAGTAAAAAACAAAATTTTTATCACAGAGAGACATCAGCTACTACTTGAGGTTCTAAAAATCTTAATCAGTGAAACAAATGCTTGACACAATATAAACTTACTGGGTAGGTAACTAAAAGACCAGGTGTTTGGTAACAGTATACTCAAACCCAAGCATTAAGTCTTAAAAAGAGCAGTGTACATACCTTAATTAAAAATGCTGTATTTGCTAAACATGCTAAATATCATCTGAGTTTCTAGCGAGGCGTCATCTTCTTTCCAGGGAAGGGTCTTGCCTTGATGCTGATGGTGGCTGACTGTTAAGGTGGTGGCTGCTAAAGGCTGAGGTAGCTGTGGCAATTTCTTAAAATGAGACAACATTGAGGTTTGCTATACCAATTGATTCTATCTTTCACGAACAACTTGAAGCATGTAATGCTACTTGGTAGCACGTAATGCTACTTGGTAGCACTTTACCCACAGTAGAGCTTCTTTCAAAAATAAAGTCAAAGCCCTCAAACCCTGCCACTGCTTTCCCAACTAAGTTATGCGATATCCCAAATCTTTCATTGTCATTTCAACAACTTCCCAACATCTTCACCAGGCATAGACTGAATCTCAAGAAACCACTTTCTGTGCTCATCCATAAGAAGCAACTCCTCATTCATTTAAGTTTGATGACGAGATTGCATTTCAGTCATATCTTTAGACTCCACTTCTAATTCTTGTTTTCTAACTCTTTCCACCATCTTTCCTCCATGAAGTCTTGAACCTCTCAACATTATCCATGGGGGGTTGGATTCAACTTCCTCCAACTTTTGTTATTGCTGATATTTTGATCCCTTCCCATGAATCATTGATATTCTGAATGGTACCTAGAACAGTGAATACTGTCCAGGAGCTTTTCAACTTACTTTATCCAGATCCATCAAAAGAATACTATTTATGGCAGTCTTAACCTAAGGAAATGTATTTCTTACATTATAAGACTCAGAAGTCAAAATTACTCCTTGATCCAAGAGCTGCAGAATGGATGTTGTATTAGCAGACATGAGAACATTAACTTTGCCCATCTCCAACAGAGCTCTTGGGAGACCATGCACTGTCAATAAAGGGTACTATTTTCAAGGAGGTTTTTTGTTGTTGTTGTTGTTTGTTTGTTTAACAGTAGGTCTCAACAGTGGGCTTTAATATATTCAGTAAACCATTTCATAAACAGATGTATTGTCATCCATGCTTTGTTGTTTTATTTATAGAGCACAAGCAAAATTGATTTAGCGTAATTCTTAAGGGCTCTAGAAGTTTTGAAAAGGTAAATGAACATTGGTTTCAATTTAAACTCACCAGCTGCATTAGCACCTAACAAGAGAGTCAGTCTATTCTTAGAAGTGCTGAGGCCAGGCATTGACTTCTCCTCTCTAGCTATGAAAGTCCTAGATGGCATCTCCTTCTAATAATGGATGTTTTGTCTACATTGAAAATCTGCTATTTAGTCTAGAGTTTCAATAATCCTCTTAGCTAGATCTTCTGGGTAACCTGCTATAGCTTCTACATCAGCGTTTGCTGCTTCATCTTGTGCTTTTATGTTATGGAGATGGCTTCTTTCTTTAAACCTCGCAGACCAACCTCTGCCAGCTTCAAACTTCTGCAGCTTCCTCTCTCAGCCTTCACAGAACTGAAGACAGGACCTTGCTCTGGATTAGGCTTTAGTTTTAAAGAATGTCGAGGCTAGTCTTAGCTTCTGGCCAGACCACAAAAACTTTCTTTGTATTAGCAATAAGACTATTTGCTTTCTTATCATTCATATGTTCACTGGAGAAAGACTTTTAATTTCCTTCAAGAACCTTTCCTTTGGATCCTTTCACAACTTGGCTATCTATTTGGCAAAAGAGGCCTAGTTTTCAGTCTACTTGAGCTTTAACATGTCTTCCTCACAAAGCTTAATCATTTCTAGATTTCCATTTAAAGTGAGAGATGTGCAACTTTTCCTTTCACTTGAACACTTAGAAGCCACTGTAGAATTATTAATTGGAATAATTCTCTCTCTCAGATAATAGGGAAGCCTGAGGAAGTGGAGAGAGATGAGGGAATGGCCTTTGGTAGAGCAGTTAGAACACACATAACATTTATGGGTTAAGTTTACCATCTTATACGGGTATGGTTTGTGGCACCCCAAAATGATTACAATAGTAACTTCAAAGATCACTGATCACAGATCACCATAACATATGATAATGCTGAGAAAGTTTGAAATATTGCAAAAATTACCAAAATGTGACACAAAGATACAAAGTGAGCAAAGTTTTTTGGAAAAATGGTGATGGTAGATGTGCCTGATTCAGGGTGACCACAAACCTTCAATTTATAAAACCACATTATTTGTAATTCACAATAACGTGAAGCCCAATAAGACAATGTATGCTTGTGGCTGGCGGTGAAATTGCTGGTTTGTATGGTGGATCTGTTTTTAATTTTCTAAGGAAACTCCATATTATTTTCCATACTGCTTGGACCAATGCACATGTCCACCAGCTACATATTGATGTTTCCTTTTCACCATGTCATCACCAGTTGCCACCATCTCTTGTCCTCTTGGCAATAACCATTCTAATAGGTATGAGGTGATATCTCATTAGAGTTATTGTTTGCATTTCCCTGATGACTAGTGATATTGAGTATCCCTTCAGATGCCTATTGGTCATGTTCATGTTCCCTTTGGAAAAAGTGGCAATTTAGTCCTCTTGACCACTTTTTAATCAGATTGTTTGTTTTGTTGTTGTTTTCAAGTTATAAGATTTCTTCCTTTACTTTGAATATGAACCCCTTACCTGATACATTGTTCAAAATCTTTCTTCCAATCTATAGATTGTTTTATTATTTATTTACTTATTTAAGAATTTATTTATTTATTTGAGAAAGAGAGCAAATGAGAGGGCATAAGCAGGAGAAACAAGAGAGGGAGAGGGAAAAGCAGGCTCCTGGCTGAGCAGGGATCCCGAAGCAGGGCTAGATTCCAGGACCATCATGACCTGAGCTAAAGGCAGAGGCTTAACTTATTGAGCTACCCAGGGATTCAATTATTATGTTATTAATTGTTTCTCATACTGTGCAGTTTTTGAGTTTTCATATAGTCCTATTAATTTTTGCTTTTGTGTTTTAGCTATCAATATTTTTTAAGTTTTTATATAAATTCTATTTTGTTAACAGTGTAATGTTAGCTTCACATGTACAATATAGTGATTCAACAATTTCAAACATCATTCAACATTTGTGATGAATCCCTATCACCTATTTAATGCATCCTCCCACCAACCTTCCCTCTGGTAACCATCACTTTGTTCTCTATAATAAGAGTCTGTTTAACTCGTTGCCTCCCTGTCTCTCTTTTTTTTTTTCTCTCATTTGTTTTGTTTCTTAAATTCCACCTGAGTGAAATCTTATGGTATTTGTCCTTCTCTGATGTATTTCACTTAGTGTAATACTATCTAGCTCCATCCATATTCTTGCCACTGGCAAGATTTCATTCTTTTTTATGGCTGAATAGTATTCCATCATATAAATAAACCACATCTTCTTTATCCACTTATCAGTTAATAGAGACTTGTACTATTTCCATGATTTGTCTATGGTAGATAATGTTGCTATAAACATCAGAGTGCATGTGTCCCATTAAATTAGTGTTTTTGTATTCTTTTAGTAGATACTTAGTAGTGCAATGCTGGATCATAGGGTAGTTCTAATTTTACATTTTTGAGGAATCTCCATACTGTTTTCCACAGTGGCTGTACCAATTTGCATTCCCGCCAAGAGTGCAAAAGAATTCTCCATTCTCCACATCCTCAACATTACCTGTTGTTTCTTTTGTTGTTGAATTGAGCCATTCTGACAGATATGAGGTGATCTCATTGTAGTTTTGATTTTCATTTCCCTGATGATTTGTGATCCTGTTAATATAAATGTGCAACAAAATTTTGAGACACTGTCCTATATACTGCCTACTCAAAGTATAGTTCTCAGACCAGTAAACCAAAATCACCTCGGAGCTTGCTAAAAATGCAGAACCATGGGCCTTACCCCAGACCTACCTAATCTGAGTCTATATTATTAGTAATATCTATAGGTAATTCATATGCATGCCAAAGTTAGAAAGGTACTGATTGAAATTTAGAAGAGAAATTGAACATAATTCCTGGGCAAATAATATGTGCAGAAAACAGTTTGGGCAAGAGTACTGGTATCAAAATTGTCTGTAAATTAATGTTCAGGAGAAAAGAAAAGCCTTCATTTTTTTTGCCACTAACCTTTACCCTAACTTGATATTCTGATTTTATTAATCAAATGTCAGGTGCTTTATCTGCAAGATTAATTATTCCAACTTCTTTCCAATAAGACATCTTACATTTGCCCAAGACTCAATTAGCATTTTTGACCTTGAAATGTCAGTTTTGTTATAGATCTGTATTGCAAAAATTAATATCTGCAAGTCTTTTTCAGTATAGTAATAAGAATTTTATAACAATGTGGTACTTTTTGCTATTATGTGAATGAATTATTGCTTTACATTAATGCGAGTATCCTTCTTCAGCTTTTATGGCATTCACACCAGATATTTTATGTTGTGTGTTGTTGCTTTCTGAGATAAATGTTGAATATATGTCAATTCCAAACAAATTTCATAATTATTCTCTATTCCCCAGTCATTTATTAACTTGGAAATGTTTGCTGTTTGTCTACATGTACCAAAACATTTCACAGAAAGTTTTTTATGAAGTCTATACAACTAATACTATATGCTGTTCATCTTGAAATTAGGTGTATATAAAGCAGATATGAACAGACCTAAAAAGGAGAAATATATAGCAATATAACAATAATAGGGAATTTTAATACCCTCCAATTTCATCAATGGATAGATTGTCCAGACAGAAAATCAATAAAGAAGCACTGGACTTAAGTGACATGTTAGACCAGATGGACCTGGCAGACATTTATAGACATGCTGTCCAAAAGCAGGAAAATACACATCATTCTCAAACACACATGGAACTGTCTCCAAGATAGATTATATGTTAGGTCACAAACAAATCTTAAAAACTTGAGAAGATTAACATCATAACAAGCATCTTTTCTAGTCACAAAAGTATGAAACTAAAAATCAATTACAAGAAAACTGGAAATTTTAGAAACTATGGAGATTAAATACTCCTGAACAATCACTAAACAACTAATGAGTCAAAGAAGAAATTAAAAAATAAATTTAATAGTATCTTGAGACAAATGAAAATGGAAATACAATATACTAAAACTTATGGGTTGCAGAAAAAGCAGTTTTAAGAGGGAAGTTCATAGTGATAAATGCCTACATTAAGAAACAAGAAAGATCTCAAAGTAAGAACCTAATTTTACCCCTCAAGGAACAAGAAAAAAACAAAGTAACCCCAAAGTTAGTAGAAGGAAAGAAATAAAGATCAGAATAAAAATATATAAAATAGAGACATACCGAGAATAGAAAAGATCAATGAAACTAAGATCTATTTTAAAAAAAAAAAGAAACAGAACAAAGGAATCTTTAGACAGACTCACAAAAAAAGCAGAGAACTGAAATGAATAAAATCAGAAATCAAGGAAGAGATGTCCCAATTGATAGCACACTAATACAAAGGATCATAAGAAATACATTCTTATGAACAATTATAGGCCAACAAATAGGACAACCTAAGAAGAAATAGATAAATTCCTAGAAACATGCAACCTACCAAGACCGGTAACAGACCAATTATTAGTAAGAAGATTGGGAATTAGTAATCAAATACCTCCCAACAAACAAAAGACAAGTACTAGATGGCTTCACTGGTAAGTTCTAACAAACACTCAAAGAAGAAATAATACAAATTCCTTCCAAATTTTTCCAAAAATATCAAAGAGGAGGGAGCACTTCTAAATTCATTTCATTAAGCTAGGGACACCTGGGTGGCTCAGTCACTTAAGTCACTGCCTTTGGCTCAGGTCATGATCCCAGGCTCCTGGGATCGAGTCCCGCATTGGGCTCCTTCCTCAGTAGGGAGCCTGCTTCTCTCTGCCTCTACCTGCCACTTTGCCTGCTTGTGTTTTCTCTCTCTCCCTCTCTCTCTCTCTGACAAATGAATAAATAAATAAAATCTTTAAATTCATTTCATGAAGCTATCATTACCCTGATATCAAAACCAGACAAGAACACCATAAGCAAAGAAAATTATAGGCTAAATTCCCAGATAAATACAAGGAAAAAAAAGAAACTTAGGTTGGAAAACAGTATGTCCAGAAAAATAAAATTCAGCATGGGAACTGCAATAGATGTAAGAATAGAGTATTATCAAACAAAGAAGAGGGAATGAATTCCCTACCAATGCCTGTTCTTTTATGAAGGGGTTGTAATTTATATCATGAATTAATGGTTTAGGATTATTCTGGTCTACGTAAACAAGGGAGAGAGCTCAGAGAGAATGAATACCAGTTGTTTGTTTGTTTAGTTTTTAATGAGAAAAAGATATGTTCTGGGGAAAGAAAGAAGTTTGGTGTAGCTATAGCATAGTGTGAAAGGAGAGAGAAGAGGAGGTAGCAAAGGACAGTGGGCAAAATTGTTATGAGATCTTATATGCCACATGAAAGAGGTAATTTTCCATAGGTGTGTAGAATATTCAGAGATTAAAATATGTAAGCAACATCAAGAAAGTGTGTTTTTGGGAAGAATACTGAGTTTTAAAGTGGAAAATATAATGGGAAAAATCAACAAAGACCAAGTAGGGGGTTATTATACCAGATTATAAATGAACAAAAAAATTTAAAGTACATCAATAATAAAAGGAATGGGAAGGAGGAAGTACATTTAAACAGCATTTAGGAAGCAAAATCTATAAGACTCAGTGACTGGAAGAATATGAAAGGGAGAGGAAATGAGAAATGAACCAAAGTATACTAATAACTTCTTACAGTTATATGCTAATGATGAGGCTAACAATAGATAAAAATAGGGAGGAAAAGGCATTTGGGTAAGACAGACATTGGTGAGCTTAATTCTGGCATTTTATCCCCTTGGAATATCTTGGCATAGCTCTTTTTATTATTATTTTTTCCCATTTTATTTCTTTTCAGTGTTCCAAAATTCATTGTTTATGCACCACACCCAGTGTTCCATACAATACTTGCCCTCCATAATGCCCACCATCAGGCTCACCCATCACTCATCCCCCACCCCCCCTCCAAAACCCTCAGTTTGTTTCTCAGAGTCCACAGTCTCTCATGGTTTTTCTCCCCATCCAATTTCCCCCATCTCACTAAGGAGACAACAGTATATACTAATTCAGAGCCTGCAGAAAAACATGGTCTAGCCAAGAGGATTCAGAACTCATTAACACAGATGTGGTCACTGATGCTGAATGCCTCACATCACTCAGAAATTGAGAGAAAGAAGACCTGAGTCAAAAATCCTATAGACCATCAATATTTGGAGAACATGTGGAAGAAAATGATTCTGCAAACCACATTGTGAGAAAGTTGTGATAAAGTGAGAGAGATTGGACAGAGTGATGTCACAAGTGAAATTTTTTTGAATTATCTATTTATTTATTTTTAAAGATTTTGTTCATTTACTTGACACACACAGAGATAGAGTCAGTGGAAGCAGGGGGAGTAGCAGAGGGGAAGGGAGAAGCAGACTCTCCACTGAGCAGGATGCCCAATTCAGGACTCAATCCCAGGTTCCCGAGAGCAAGACCTGAGCCAAAGGCAGATGCTTAACCGAATGAGCTATCCAGGTGCCCTACAAGTGGATTTTTATAAGAGAATCGAGAGGAAATGTGTTCCAGTCAAGATCTGCTGCTATTCAGTTTTCCCAGACTTGATACATGACTGCTGTATTCCTTTCTGAAGGGGCTGATAATGACATAAAACCAATTAAAGTGCCTGGATGTAACAAAAGGTGTCACTGTGTGACTCAGTACTACTTAAGCACTGGCTTTAAACCATGTCACAGGATAGTTGGAGCAAAGCGGTGAGGCGGGATGACTGGCACCAGGCTCCCTGGGTTCATAGCCTGGCTCCCCCGCCGGTATGCAGAAGTGATCCTGGGTGTGGTACTTCCCTGTGTGTAGGTCTCCTTCTCCCGTGTTAAATAGATGTCATTGTTTCCCATCCCCATATAGTTATTGTGTGCATTAAATGAGATGTTAAGCGCCAAACATTAAAAAGAGCTGGCACAAAGTATATGCATTGAATAAATGTTAGCTATTATTATAAACAAAATGTTCTTTTAGCTTGGCTAGGCTCTCCCAAGGTGATATCAGTCAAACATACAATTCCAAATAAGACAAAAAAAAAAAAAAAAAAAGAAATAGAAAGAATTTGTTAAGCAAGTCAATAAGTTTCTGGCAAATCCTCCTTTTGAACTATTTTTTTTAAACTTGCATTGGGAAAAGCAGAAATATTTGGGATGATAGTGTCAATAGTAGGGCCCAAATGCTGGGTCTGTGTCTTCGGAAATAATCACAGAAACTGGATAATTTTATTCTGCCTTCTAAGGAAAATTGACAAAGGAGACTTGGTAGATTAAAAATGGCAGAGAATCTAAACTAAAAAAACCAATTGTCTACAACATACTACAAGAAGTCAAGAAACCCAAACTCATCAAGTTGTGCATATTAAATATGTATGTACAGTTTTTGTATATCAGTATCTCAACAAAGCTCTTCTTTAAAGAGGGAATTTGAGAGATGAACTTTCAAACTACATAGCTCATCCTTTAATTTGATGGTAATTAATAAATACTGGAAACCGCTATTTTACTGACTTAGGTAATTTTAAAGTTGCACATTTTGCTTAATAAAACTCCTTCTGATTATTTAGAAATAATAGTTTTTATACAAAATGTTTTAATGCAAGGACCTCTTTATTCATCTCTCTACCTACCTACCTAGCTACCTATCTATCACCTGTCTCTACTTATTTATAAATTATGACTGGGTTCTAAGATGTTATAGGAATAGATAAGCATTTCAAAATATCATCTCCTTACCTCAAAATATTATCTCTGTCGACCACTTTTAATGGGCTTGAGTCATAGGTGTTTCCATGGATAGGAGTAATGTGGATGACTCAGAATTATGGGTCTGGTAATACACACAGCTGGAAAAATATAATTATTAAATCTTGTGTCCATTTTAGCTCATTGTTACTTCTTTAATTTAAAAAATGCAAAATCAAATACCTGGATAACTTTGCTGCAAAACAAGAAAAAGGACACATTTACCATCCATCAACTATTTATATATTCAGGTTTTCAAAAGTCCTTTAAAAAAAGAAAAAAAAAAAGAAAAGTCAAGTCCTTGACACACAGGTTTTGTTTAAGAAAATAAACTTGCCATTAATGTCACTGAAAAAAGAATTTAGTGAGCTGAAATGTACTCTAAAACATGACATCATTTCTCTTAAAAATTCTTTAATTCTTTGTTAAATTACTTAATATTTAATAAAAATAAATCTCACAATTTTCTTTTATGTATTTTATATTAATTTACTCTTTTATTAACCACATTTCACTTTTCTACCTTTTCTTTGATGATTATAATATGAAACATTTCACTGACATAATTTACAATATGTTTACAATATTTTCTTATTATTTGGTTCCCTTTAAGTTATGAAGAAAATTCTTTTACATATTTTATATGTTTTTTGATAGCTTTTACTCTTGTTTTTTGCAAGTTTCTTTGTACACATCTCATAATTGCGACATTCTAAAGAGGTATGTATAATAGTTATCACTAATTTATATCTGTTAGAACAATTATTTATTTCCTGACTTATTGCTCTAATTTCTACTAGTGGTTGTTTAGGAATAGTTGTTACAGATTTTAAGACATACAACAGCTTGATCCAAACATCTCATAAACTATTTTATCCATTTGAATTTTATCTTCCTTTAAAGAAATAATAATCTGTTCTACAGAGATAGTTTTTGCAAAAGTCATATTCCTTAAACAAAATCAGTATATTTGTTAGCAATTGGAGCACAGTATGATATAATGTGTAAAGAGTTAAACTTGAATTTGAGAGTATTTCCTTCTCTTGCCTTCACGTTGTAAATGTAGGTCATTTGCTTCTTTTTCCTAGCTTTCTCATATTTCTGTCACCGTGTCCATCACTTGGTAAGTGACCAATAAACACTTGCTGAATAAATGGGCACTTACTAAACAGCTAGTGATGCAAGGGGCAGAACTGCAACCTAGGAGATGGATCCATCTCCTACAACCCTCCTTTCCTCTGTGCTTCTAATCTCTGTCAGGACAGATACACTGGTATCTGATTTAAAATAGCACATTCCAGGATGCCTGGGTGGCTCAGTCAGTTAAGTGTCTGCCTTTGGCTCAGGTCATGATCCCAGGGGTCTGGGGTAGATCCCACATCTCCTTGCTGAGCAGGGAGCCTGCTTCTCCCTCTGCCTACCTCTCCCCCTACTTGTTAGCTCTCTCTCTCTCCGACAAATAAAATCTTAAAAAAAAAAAAATAGCACATTCCTTGTGAGTATACATCTGCAAGACCATATTGACATTCTTTTTCTAGACAACTCTGAGTCCATAGAAGAAAAATGAGATTAAAAAAGACATAGGTCAAGTCTCTGGTTCCACAACGTGCTTTTGCATTAGTGCTTCAGTTTCTGCTCCATAAAATGGTGCTAGCTCTCTCACAGTATGTGCATCTGTGTGTGTCCATGTTTTTTTTTTACACATAATATAAAAAAAAGCATCCTGTCAAATCTAGATCTCTATAAATACGTGTTGTGATCACTAATAATGTGTTGTGGTTATTCAAGAAAGACCTGATGAGAAGGCAGGCAACATTTTTTAAAATGGCTTCCTTTGTTGTCCCTTCCTCACCTCTAGCCTCTGCTTCTTCCTGAAAAGAAAGGCTTTTGATTATGAAGTCATGGCACAGGAAACCATGCCATGAAGATCTGAGCATGGAGTTTTGAGAAAGGACCAAATCAGATTATGAGGGAGGAATTAGGCAAATACAGAGCAAGGGGACACTCTAATCGATAAAAACTCTTCAAAAACAAGCCTGAACTCCTTAACCAAGCATGTCAACTTGTTTATAGACCTCAACGTTTTCAATATAATGAGAAAGAAAAGGAGGAATAGACAAGCGAGGTGGACAAGAGGATGGAGACTTTGGGGGAAATGTCATGTTGCTTCTCCTGCCACTCAGAAAGAGAGAGACTAAATTCAACAAAAATCAGAAGCACCCTTCATCAAGATCAAAAGCTTCTGCACAGCAAAGGAGACAGTCAACAAAACAAAGAGGCAACCCACGGAATGGGAGAAGATATTTGCAAATGACAGTACAAACAAAAGGTTGATATCCAGGATCTATAAAGAACTTCTCAAACTCAGCACATGCAAAACAGATAATCACATCAAAAAATGGGCAGAAGATATGAATAGA
>PISX010014891.1:0-51447 GCA_004024625.1 Mellivora capensis | reverse complement strand
TGGCTAGTGATGATGAACATTTTTTCATGTGTCTGATAGCCATTTGTATGTCTTCATCGGAGAAGTGTCTGTTCATATCTTCTGCCCATTTTTTGATGTGATTATCTGTTTTGCATGTGTTGAGTTTGAGAAGTTCTTTATAGATCCTGGATATCAACCTTTTGTCTGTACTGTCATTTGCAAATATCTTCTCCCATTCTGTGGGTTGCCTCTTTGTTTTGTTGACTGTGTCGATTTACTTTGTCACATCATTCCAGAATGAATAAGTAATAAGCATGTGCATGTATTGTTTCATGTTTTGGAGTGTAGCTTAATGACAATTTCTCATAAGTGCAGCACATTATTCTTCTAAATTCTCATAAGTTCAATTCTCATGAGATAGCCATGTTCGTAATTTTGAAGAAAATTCATCCAATTCCCATCAATAGTGGTTGCATCATTTTGCTGTCTTACAAGCAAAGTCAGATAGTGACTATTTTTCCGGGACTTATCTAAGAAGTTTATTGTTATCATGTAAAATTTCTGTTAAGCATTGTCACAGTGAAAAAGATCTTACTGAAGTTTTGTTTTCCATTTCTTTTACTATGCGTAATTTAATGATCTTTTCACATGTTTAAGGGACCTTTGTCTACATTTTTCTGTAAGATGCTTTCCTTGACAGATGAACCAATTTCATATTATAGAAAGTTACAAAAATAATAGAGTACCCAATCTTCATCCAGTTCCCCCAATGTTAATATCTTACATACCATAGCACAACTATCAAAAAGTCAATTACATTTTTTTAACTATATACCATATTCAGATTCCATCAGTTTTTCTACTCATGTCTTTTCCTGTTCTAGTATTCTAGATACATCTATTTGATTTTGAGAACTATTTATATATTCACGGTAGTGGTTCTTTTCCTGTGATTGAAATTGCCAATCTATTCTCCCAGTTATTCATTTGTCTGTTCCCTCTCTTTAGAACATCCTTCTTTCTTTCACTTGACTCCACTTATATATGCCTGACTATTTGTAAGCTGGTTAAATTCTTGTAATTCTCTCTCATAGCTCCCTCAGAGTTTTCTCCACAGCATTTATCAATTGTCAGACTTTTATGTTTGTTTACTTACTTGTTTTGTCTCTCTCCTAATTCAACTTTAAAAGCATGAATGCAGGAGCTGTGTTTAGTCACCACCATACAAACAACTGGAAGACTGCCTGCCATGTATTAACTTTTTACCATTATCACTTGAGTTTCTTAAGTAAATTATGGAGAAAGTGTACTATAGAAGAAGCCATTGAAAGAAGTAAGATTATTTCGTTTAAAACAAAGAAGGTTAAATAGGAACATGATAAAAATTTTCAAATATTTAAAGAGTGATCAAATACAGTAATATTATTTCTTGTCTGTAACTCCAGAGGCCTGTCAGAACAGCAAAAATTAGCTATTTTTTTCTAAAATTAGAAAATGTTTTCCTGGTGTTTTTTCCTAAAATTAGAAGAATTAAAAAATGGAATGGAAATGTCTTCTGAGCCATGGACTATTTTCTAAGAGAAAACAGATTTCAGAGAGGTTGGAGAAGAGGTTCATGCATAAAGTTGGTTTGACTAAACAAATTCTACTAAGTGTATTTCCAAAGCTAAGATTTTATGAACCCATGAAAATAAACTTTCAGGGTGAATGTTGATATAACCATTCTCTTAGAAGAAAGAAGTAATTCAGTATTAGCCCAAATGAATGAATTCATCATGGTGAAATTTTATCAATTAAACAGCTAAGTGGGAACATATTGTGGGTAGTAAATATTTCTGGTCACCAAAAATAATACTGTATTTATAATCTTTTCTCAGATTATCACGTGGATCATGCACTAATCTGATACATTTATTAAAAAGTGAAACTATTTGTAAGTGTTATCAGTTCTCATCTTTAGACTTGAGCTGGAGTTTTGCAATTTATATATGAATTAATGAAAAACAGCTAAAAACTGAGTTCTAACACATGAAATACACATTCCTACATTGAGTATATCATCAGGTCCTTAGGCAGTACCTGAAGCACATGAATTAATGCACAAGCTTGAAGAATAAGAAATTTATTTTAGTGTTTAATCTCAAATTTCATGGAATGAATTTTGGGAAATAACATGTCCCACTGATCATGTCAATGTTACCCTGGCATCCCACAGTACCCTTAAAGATGTTCCATTCATGGGCCAGCCTGAATTTAATTCCCATCTTACTCACTGACTAATGAGAAATTCAATGCTGATATTTAATTAAGTGCTAATCTGAAGGACATAAATGCACTAAACCTAATATTAAAGTACATGGCAGAAGGACAAAATCTGTGAAAGAGAATGGAAGTGAATTATTAAATTGCAAATATCAAAACCTATGGCTCTTTTGCTTATGGCGGGCTACCAATTTGGAAAGGTCCGCCACTTTTCAGTTTCTTTAAGGCAGACATTCTACATATCACCATATGCTCAAAAAAATTCTGCAGTTTTATAATCTCTTCTGCATTTTTTTAGTTCGTTGTATTTGCTGCAGAGGGTGAGTTTGCAAATGCACCTGCACAGTTTGATGTTTATAAAAATGGCAATTATGATGATGTACCATTGAAATAAAACTTTGCTGGATAGAAATTAAAGAGTGAAAACAATGATCTGCTAAAAACTATTATTTTGTCAGACATTCCATTCATCAGAATTGCAATTAATTTCTTCCTCTCCATCGTCATTGTGGTTGAAACAAAGACCAGTAATCTCACATCTGGTTACAGATTTAAAAAGAGAACACTTCCTTCTTTCACAAAGCTCTGTAAGTATTGTGTTTACATTGTTCAAGGAGATAGTTAAAATTCTCTGGTGTTCAATGTTTTATATTTATTGTGATTTAGACTCTGGAAAATTTGCAATCCAAGTATGGAAGCAGTGTGTTATTAAAAATAAATGTCTTAAAACAGCCTCCCTTGCTTTTCAGTTGCTTCGAAATGTCTGCGATACTGAGATTTAAAAAATAATGTTAGTGCACTGTTTGCATTCACTTTACATTCCATATGAAACAATAGCTATTTTTGTACACAAATAAAATCCAGAGTCTGTAAGGGTCGGCATTCATCTTGTCATCATATTTGTAACCCAGCACTTTATTCTGGCTGAATCACCTTGCCAAATGAGTTCTGTCATGATCTCTGGCTTTCCTGCCTGTATACATTCTCCTTTTCTTGTTGACTTTCTTCCTACTCTCCCTCCAGCCACTACTACTAATGTCGGAAGACAACATGGCTTTCCATATAGCTCTTCCTGTAAATATTTTAGATTTTGGTTTTATGTTTATGGTGGCTCCCTGACTCTGTTTCTTTTCAACACTTTTCAACTAGGCAACTGTATTAGTGTACTCTGGCTGCATTATAAAAGGGCCCCAGATTTGGTGACTGAAACAGCATAAATGTATTTATGTAGAAGTCTGAGATCAAGGTGTCACAGGGTTGGTTTCTTGTGAGACCTCTCTCCTTGGTTGGTACATAGCCATCTTCCCCATGTAGTTTCAAATGGTCTTCTCTCTGTATATACCTATGTACAAATTTCCTCTTCTTATAAGGATGCCAGTTATATTGGATTAGGGCCCACACTGATGACCCCATTTTAACTTAATTACCTCTGTAAGACCCTAACCCCCAAGACAGTCACCATTTGAGGTATTTATTCTTTGGTTAGGCATTTCTTAAGACCTTAGGCCCATTTTTTAATTGGATTGTTTGTTTTCTACTTGTTGAGTTTTAAGAGTTCTTTGTATGTTTTGAACAACAGTCCTGTTGTTCAGATGTGTCTTTTGCACATGCTTTCTCTTAGTTTGTGGCTTGTCTTCTCATTCTCTTGATGTTGTCTTTTGCAGAACAGAAGTTGTTAATTTAATTTAATTTAATTTTTAAAGATTTATTTATTTATTTAAGAGAGAGAGAGTTCACAAGTGGGCAGAGCGGCAGGCAGAGAGAGAGGGGGAAGCAAGCTCCCCACTGAACAGAGAGCCTGATGCAGGGCTTGATCCCAGGACTGTGGGATCACGACCTGAGCCAAAGGCAGAGGCTTAACCCACTGAGCCACTCAGGTGCCCCAGAAATTGTTAATTTTAATGAATTTTAAGAAGTTAATTTTAATTTTAATGTTAATGAAGTTTGGTTTATTGATTAATTCTTTCATGGGTCAGATGTAATTCTTCTTTGTTCCGCTATATATAAGGTGTTTTTTTCCTCTGGCTTCTTTCAGAATACCTCCTTTATCTTTCATTTTCTGTAGTTTGAAAATTATGACTAGAAAAATTTGAGTTTTGGGGTTTTTGGTTTTTGCATTTATTCCCGGTGTTGTACTCTGAGATTCCTGGATATGTGGTTTAGTGTCTGACATTAATTTGGGGAAATTTGTCAGTCATTATTTTATCAAACTTTTTTTTCTGTTTTTGCTCTCTCTTCTCCTTCTGGTATTCCCATTGTGCAACTACAAGTAACTTTGTAGTTGTCCCACAGTTCTTAGATATTCTATTCTTTTTTTGTTGTTTGTTTGTTTGTTTTTGTTCTTTGTCTCTAGCAGGTTTTTCATTTTGTTGTTCTTTTTTTTAGGATTTCCTTCTCCATTTACATAGCTCATCTGTTCCAGCATGCTATCTACTTCATCATCAGAGCCCTTAGCATAATAATCATGGCTTATAATTCCTATACACCTATTCATCTGGTCTGATGTGTTCTCCCTCTCTTAAAACTGAGTTTTTTGTCCTTTGTTTGGCCTTGTACTTTTTTTTCCTGATAGCTGGGCAAGACGTACAGAGTGAAAGGAACTGTAAATAGACCTTTAGTAATGTGGTGGTGAGATGTGTGGGCAGGGAAGGCTTTCTACATTTCTATAATCAGGACTCAGTTTTTTAGTGGACCTATTCATCTGTATTAGGAACTTCATATGAGCTTCTCAGTGTTTTTCCTCCTTTTGGTGAAACAGTTTGGATAGAGTGGCCTAGAGTTGGATATTTCCTTTCCTCTAAATCAGTGAGGCTCTTACAATACCCCAGCAGGCTATCCTCAGTTAATTAGTTTCCCCTGAAGGCAGTCCTTAATAAGAAGAATAGAATGCTCCTGTGTATTTCAAAATGGTTCCTTCTGCCCTCTCCCAGCCAGAAGCGTATGGGGACTTTTGTCCTATATTCACTTTGAGAATCTCGTCAAATTCCTGGAACTTGATAAGGGATAAGTGGATCCCTTATCCACACTGAACTTCTGGCAGTTTGTCAATTTCACTTCCAGTTTTCCTACATGGGTACTGATTCCTGAAGTGGTTTCTTCTGTGAGTTTTTCCTCAGGTAAGCCACGTCTCCCTATATTCCTCTTTCTCTCCAGTTTTGGGAACCATGGTTTACTGTGTCTTCTCCTCTCTTAAGGATCCAAGAAGAGTTGATTTTTCACTGTTCAGCCTTTTATTTATTATTAAGGTAACTTCAAGATATCTTACATGTAAACCAAATACCAGAAATATTTAGATGGCTATTTTCTGGGTATAGAGGAAAGGAGGTGTGCCCCTATGAAACTCCTAGTGTGGTGGATGGAACCTTAACTGCAGAGTTAGGTGCATGTTTGGGTTCACAGTTTAAGTCATTCTGCTTCTTCTCTGCTTCTCTGACTGTAAACATTGACTAGGAATCACTACTGCCTACACATACAACTGTGGATCAAACCTGTGTCACCATACAAGCTTAACTGGCTTTTATAAGTAAAACACCACTGGTAGTTAATGCAGTAATTAGCATTCACAGATTTTTCAATATCATTGAAAAATTTGTATAGAGAAGCACAGAGATAACATTTTTTATTTATTTTATTCTTTTACTGGTTTTATTCATTTCTCCTCTTATGTTATATTGTCTTTTAAGATTGAGCCATCAGTCTCTAAAATATAAATCTGCAAAATAAATTTTACCAGAGGCAAAAGGGATTCACTTAGCATTTTATGTTAAGTTGGATAGGTTGAGACACTTTTGCAAGCACCTTATTTGGATATTTATGAAGGTACTGTTTCCCTCAGAAAAGAGTCTTTATATATCATTTGGAGCATTTTAACCTCTTTCTTTTTCCCCATTAGATGTAAGCTTGATGACATATGTAAATACGTAAGATTATTCTTCTCCAAGGCTCATTATCTCTTCCTTAATGCTTGGGAATTATGATCCTAATGGCTTTCTTGCTGCACTTAATGAATGATTTTTCATGTTCTACCTGTTCCTGTCCAATTCTTTATAAAGAGAAAAAGTATTTTAGGATGGCCATAGGTATACATGTAGTGATTCTCCATTAGTAGAGATTGGCAGTGCAAAGTACTCTAGTTTAAGAATATTATGTCTATCAGCCAAAGGGCACCACTCAAGCTAATGGAGTCTTCATTTCCTGTAATGACTATTCTACCCTTTACACACAAGCAAAGGACAAAATACCAATGAACTACTTTAGGGAAAAAAAATAGTTAAGGAAAAAAAAATAGGAATAATCTTTGCAGAGATTTCTAGGCATCTAAAACTTTTGATATTCTTTAAGTATTTTGTCTTTCAATATGCTTTTTTAATGGTTCACATTAAGATGCTTATTACTTGAAGAAAATTAAACTTTAGAAGTAGATATTGTTAAAAAAAGAAGTAGACATTGTTTTTTGTTTCTTTGTTGTTTATGGAACCCAAAAATATAAAAATTGGAGAAGTCTAAATAAAACCCAAGAGGTTCTTTCTCTTTTTTCCCTTCCACTTGAGAAATCAGAAGACTTCTCCAAAAAACACAGGAAAGTAAATTTAGAGAATGGAAATAATAATAGACTAAACCTGTGTTTATTCAAGAGAAACCTATTAGAAATGTCATAAAACTGCCATATAAGAAATTTTCAAAAATCAATAAAAAGTTTGCCTCAGAGAAATGCAACTGTCTACATATATATATATATATATATATATATATAATAGTTTCATGAAGAATATTGATATTGAGATTACAGTTTATAAATAACTGATAAAGTTAGCATCAGTCCATGTTTGGTTAACCGATTTCACAACAGAAATTTGAGACTTATGAAAGTTGAATAATTTTTAAAGTTATATCCCAATGAGTCTGAGTTGAGAACTCTGAATCTGATAACTTTTCCTTGGTATATACTATAATTTAAATACAGTTTGAAAATCTTCTTAAGTATTTTACCTTTATTCATTTTTAATCTTCCCTGTAAATTTAGAAATGTTTTGCATTTTCCATGTGAAGTACATTAAAATATTTATTCTAAAAATGGTTTTGACTAAAAATATATTCTAAAAATGGTTTTGTCTAAAAATATATTCATAAAATAGTTTTAAAATATTCTTTTCCTGAAGCAAGTTTTAAAAGTTGCAGATTGACCTGGAATTTTTGATCATCAGATATTCCTAGTGAAATTCTCTATTGGATTCAGAGAGAGAGAATTGTTTGACTGATATTTATTTCTTAAGATTAATAGTCAATAGCTATTTTTTAGTCTTTACAAGATAGATATTTACTCCAAACCTTTATCGATCTATCCATCCATCCAACCAACCTCTTTTATTTCTTTATTTTTCCCAGAGCCAGTAGGAAATAGAGAAGTTCTAAGATGGTTTAAAGAAAATAAATTAGTTCAACAGAAGAAACTAGGCTAAAGGTCAGCCAGTTCGAAGCCAGAAGGGATTGTCACTTTCTGAGCAATGAACAGATGAGGCAAAAGAAACTTAGAAATTTTGAATCACTTCCCCAATTCCCCAGGCAGTCATGATTCCTAAATTAGAGCTCATTCCACTGACACATCCAGGTGAACTGTACATATAACTGTAAAAAAGAAGTTGCTCTTGGGGTGCCTGGGTGGCTCAGTGGGTTAAAGCCTCTGCCTTCGGCTCAGGTCATGATCCCAGGTTCCTGGGATAGAGCCCCGAATCAGACTCTCTGCTCAGCAGGGAGTCTGCTTCCCTCTCTCTGCCTGCCTCTCTGCCTACTTGTGATCTCTGTCAAATAAATAAAATCTTAAAAAAAGAGAATTTGCTCTTTTCACATATATGTTTATGTATCTGTATATTCATTAATTGTTAGCGTAATATCTTAAAGGTTGATGTCCAATAATTAGAAATTACTTGACCTTAATCCAAAACCACAAAGTTATGTGCCAGTTTCAGAAGAGTGAAAATTGAAAGTCTGTATTCAGAATATACAGGAATATTTTACTCAAATTGTGAACAGGGAAACAGTATATTGATAGCTCTCAACAGAGCTTTGTTGAGAATATTATAAACTATACTATAAACTAAACCATATAAACTATATTTAATCCTTTAAAAAGTCCTTTCTATAATTGTTACTTTCAACCATATTACATTTTTCAAGTGTTTTTATTACTCTTTTTAAATATTTATATATATATATTTTTTCTTTTTCCAGAAAAAGAAAGGTCAAGAAAAAGCATAGTTGAGTGCAGTTTTTAAGTAAGCATCTTCTTTTTAAATGAGACAATGAAACATCTGAACTTAGGCAAATTCTTTCACTTACTGGTAGTTTTACTTAAATGTCAAGATTCCTAAAGAGGAAATTAAAGAAAGGTCAAACTAGTGTCAGAAAAAATTACCATGTATTTTGTGGAAGAAATAATGTTTTTTGTTTGTTTGTTTGTTTGTTTGTTTGTTTTTAGTGAGTAACAGGTAGGTTAAGTGTCACTTTACCTTATTCTCCCTTTTAAATTCTTAGTAAATAAAATCCTAATGAATCAGCTTCTCTATAGTTGTGACTGCAGATATATAATTTTATGGGCATACACTTTTTATGTGAGCTCCATCACTGTGTCTTTGTCTCAGTTATTTAAGTTTTTATTAAAATTCCAATTAGTTAACACAGTGTAATATTAGTTTCAGGTATACAACACAGTGATTCAACACTTCCATATTTCACCTGGGGCTCATTCTGTCAAATAGACTCCTTAATCCACATCACCTGTTTAACCCATCCTCCCACATACCTCTCCTCTGGTAACAATGTATTCTCATTGTCTATAGTTTAGAGTCTATTTCTTGGTTTGCCTCTCTCTCTCTCTCTCTTTTTCCCTTTGATCATTTGTTTTGTTCCTTAAATTCCACATATGAGTGGAATCATATTGTATTTGTCTTTCTCTGTCTCAATTTTTATTTCAAGTATTTGTTTGAATGTAAATATGATGCAAAAGTATTTTGTGCTGTTGAGGTCAGTGCTTAGTTGACACATAATTTCACAAAGCACTGTGAGTCAGATAGAAAATGTACTGCAGTGAGAGATCACTGGCTTTGTATGGAGACAAAACTCCTGTGAAAATCCAAGTTCTACTATTTTCTAGTTGTAAATATGTAGGCAATGTATTTAATTTCTCTTTGTAATCTCAGTTTTCTCATCTATAAATAGGAATAGAATTATTTCTCCACCCTTACGTTAGGAGTCTTAAATGAGATCGCATATCTGAAATTTGTGCTCTGCACATGGACACAAATAAGTAATAGAAAGTGTGACTTTCCCTTTCCTTCTAATTTCCCCCCCTTCAGCCCTTCATTTTTCTCTATTTCCATGATAAGTTTCCCACTCATTCTTGGAGAAACCTTTCCTTTATTTTTTCTCAGAGACATATATACCTGAAAGTCCAATCTCTCTTTGGTGCCATGCTCAAGTAACTAAGGGGATTTTTGCTCTTCCCTGCAGTTGTGAATGGAGCAGGGAAGGATTTATTACTTAGCTCGTCTCTGTAATGTCGGCCAGAGCAGTTGAGGGCCTGGTTGGCAAAGTGTCTAAATGTGTGTTTCACTTGGACAATTAAAGTGGGAGGATACAGGCAACATTCATATCAGTTCTTAACTCCGATTTTAATGAAGAGTTAACCAAATAAAGTGAGCCTGCAACATTAAAACCTTACAATCCAACAATGACTACAAAATTTGGATAGAAATCTGAACAGGATTCCTTTTAACTCATTGGTTTTACATTAATAGTGTGTACTGTATGTCTTATGCATTGGCTTGTTATTTAATATCTGATATCATCCTCAATTTACAGGGTGGTAAACTTAGCTCAGAGACGTTTGACTGTGATTTGCCCAAAAATGTAAATGGCAGTCCTGAAATCTGAATGAACAGCTTTCTAAAAAGAATATACTTAAAATGTAAGTTGTCAGTGGTGACCTCAGGTCTTTGAATGGAATGATTCCTGTTGCTTTTCATTAGCTTTAGATCCAAAGCACATGACAGGCTTGAAAATTCTTTCAAAATTCCCAGTTCTTGGAAGACTGAATTGTTTTCTGAACTATTACAATTATTTCTGCTCTTTTTTTGTTTTAGTTCAAAACTGTTTTTCACTGAATGACATATGAATGTGTAGCAACTTAATAAAAATGCCTAGAATTGAGAGAAAAAAAATCACCATCATATTTTGATCTTCTGTGAATAATATTTGACAAGTAGAAATAGTATATAAATAATAGCTAATGGAGAATGTTCAGCTTTCACATTACATCTTCCTTCTGGTGGTATAAATCGTTGTTGGGAAAAATGCCATATTTTATTCGTTATGACCCTGAAGAGAGCAAAATAAATTTAAAAAAAGAGCATTGTGGGGCTGGGGTATGATCAATATGAGATTTCACTGAAATATTAAATATTCTGTTGATGATGGATTGATCCCTTGTCTTCTCTATTGTCAAAGTTGTTAAAGCTGCAATACTTTGAGGCAAGAGGTGAAGAGAATGCAAATGCACTAGAACCTAGTAAAGAGTATGACTTATTATATGAGTTTATATATGGCACAAATGAAATCATTTTCAGAAATAAAACTACACAGAGAAAGTATCTGATCAATGTAAATGTTATTATGTCTTATTTTTGGAACAATACAAAAACCTCTTGTGGTCATTCAGGTTCCACGTTTTCTGCTGCATAATTTCCAACAAACATGAAGAGTAATTAAAATGTAAGCTAGATTATATCACTTTATGCTTACCTCTTTACTATCACTTAAAACAGGGTTTCTCAGTCTCAACACTATGGACATTTTGAGCAGGATAATTCTTTGCTGTGAGGAATTGTCTTGTGTAGTGTAGAATGTTTAGTGGTATTCCTGGACTCAATTCATTACCTGCCAGTAGCACCTCCTCCTCCCATCTGTGACAAAAATATGTCCATATTTCCTGCAATGCCCAAATTGTCACCTGGTTGAGAACCATTACACTAAAGACTTCATAATGACTATAAAATAAATTGTGCACTCATTATCCTACCTTATCCTACCCTACAAGACCCCAAATTGCTCTGTCCATATTTGCTCTCTCACAAATATGTAATAGACTTTCTTATTCTCACTACACAAACACTTCTGCCTTTTTTAAAAAAATTTCTCCAAATACCCAAGATAATTCCCAAGGTAGGAGGCCTTAAACACTCAACTTGGACTGCTCTTCTGAAGACCTTATCACAAGGTCTTTCTTCCCTCACATCAGTTGTCACTCCCTGGGGATCTTCCTTGTTCACCCTATTTAAAATAGTCACCTGGCCCCTTACATTGTATCACCTTGTTTTTATACCTTTCACAAAACTTATTACTGTATTATATATATATATATTTTTTTTTTTAAATCTCCTTCCACTGGAATATAAGGCATTTAACAGGTGCATTGGTTTGTTTAACACATTTTTTTATTAAACCTAGCATTATTTTAAGTGTGAGGAATACAGTATTAAAATGCAGGATGCTTAAGGCTTAGTAAATATATAAGCTGTAAAATCAAGTAGGATTTAATTATATCAAGGCTGGAATAGATTATGATAAATATTAGAAATGATTTCAAGTTTTAGAAACCTGTATCAAAGGTGAGAGTCATTAAAAAGTATTTAACTCCTATCTGCAATAGGATAATTAGCTTTATTATTACCCATGTGTATGATATGACAAATGAATAGGACTATGTCAAAAGAGAATGAGTGATATGAGAATGAATAAATAAGAAGCTCCCTAACTTCTTCAGGTATTAATAGCTACCCTATCATCTTTCTTCCCACTGTACCAATGCATCTGCCCTATAATAATTTAACATGAGAACTGCAATTATAAGATCCTTGAAGGCAGAATCATGACTTTTCATCCAGATATTTGCAGCATTTTTCAAGTCTTGGTTACAAGAAGACCACCAATACATGTTTCTCTATTGACAGTCCATTGTATGAATAATATTTGAGTATTGATTACTTTATGGATCTTGGTTTGTGTATCCTATCAATACCTATTGTTTAACTTGATATCAAGCACTATTCTAGGCACTATGATTTCTATTATTATGCATGTTTTACTTTTGCTCTGAGGTAGCATGAAAAAATGCTACAATCGTAAGAGCCCTGTCCACTCTCGTCCCAAAACAGAATAAAGAAAATCAGTAATACTAAACTGATGGAACTTCATTGTTTGAGCTTTACTTTTCCCTAATTTGAAAGCCTGCTACTCAGTCAATGAAATTAATGATGGGGAAATTGAGAATCAATGAAAGGAAATGCGTTCTGTGCATTGTGTGTAGCCAAGCAATATAATTCTCTGACACAGATGAGATCAAGTCAAATAATGTGGTTGGATATGAAAATAGAAGAGATAGCTTTATCTTCATTCATAGCACTTGCAGTTATTACTCTATTGATCAAACAAAGAAGAAATTTATCTTTCGCTTCTAGGCATATTGATAAGTTGATTGTCTGCAAAGATAAATGTGTGATATTTTGATCTTCTGTGGGATTTATGTTGCAATGTGGAAACAGGGGAAGGGTTGATGTATGGGATTGATTCTAGTGCTTCCAGAAGAGATAGAGATCAGATACCTAAACTGAACCTGTGTGACAAATAGAACGATCTAAACTATATTCTCAAAAACATTAAAAAATAAGCAGTGGGACAGTTATTAAAATAAAAGTGGATTGAAAGTTAAAACATTTTTATGGTAAATTTTGTTTATGTAAAATAGCCCTGGATTGATAGAAAAAGAAGGAAAAGCATTTACTGAGAACTAATCTGCCATAAACATTTGAAGAGGTCTTACCTGGTTACCATAATGATTCTAGTAAATAGAGGAAAATACTGATTTTTAAAAAGGATTTCTTATTTATTTATTTGACACACAGAGAGAGAATACAAGCAGGGGGAGTAGCAGGCAAAAGGAGAGGGAGGAGAAGCAGGCTCCTGCTGAGCAAGGAGCCCAATGTGGGACTGGATCCCAGGACCTTGGGATCATGACCTGAGTCAAAGACAGACACTTCACCAACTGAGCCACCCAGGTACCCCATGGGAAACTACTAATTTAAAGCAAACTATGTATTAGCAAATATTATATAACTATGTATTGGTGCAATTTTAATATTCAAAATAATGCATGACATAGATTTATATCTTCTTAAAATAACTAAAGGAGGGTGACCTGCATGAGAGCAGTAAAGAAACTCATGGCTCTCTGATAACAGAGTGCTTAAACTTGTGTTTAAGCCTCTCAACACCATTTTTCCAAAGAGAAAATTGCAGGTCCTAATAGATAAGCAATTTAGTTGTGATGTGTCACAGTAAAAGAGGAGGGGAAAACATTTTATGACTCTCTAGAGTAAAATGACTGTTGCCTCCTTATCTTCCATTTAGAAGCTGCCCTGAGCCATTACTTTACCACAAAAGGATTTAATTTGAACATTTGAATGTGCTTTTAATAGAAAGGGCTGTTTTTAAAAAAGGAAATAATCACTTGAGAGTAAAATTTAATTTAAATATTTTCCTGCAAACATTCTAATATTATTTCCTATAGGACATAATTTCATAAGAAGATTCATCTATATCCCATCCCACTGCTCATTCTAATGCCCTAAAAGCTTTACTCAGAATAGTTAAAGCATCAGGAAACAAGAGATTGTGTATAGAGTGACAAAATAATGTTTGGTGGCAAATAGATGCACAATATTGAAAGGGGTAAGTATTTGAAGGGAATTATCAACATACCACTTTTCTGATTTCACACTTATGCATTGAATGGACCAAATTAGTAAAAAACCCTCATGAAAAATATCCAGACATACGTAGTCTTATAGAACTTGTGGCTTGAATTCATCAGTATAGCTACTTCAAGTATATTTATTTAGACAACATCTATTTATTAAACTCATTCTAGGTGCCAATCAGTGTTTCAGATGTTTGGTATAAAGCAGAGAAAGAAATTGACACAGTTCCTTCCCTTATGGATCTTGCAGCCTAGTTGGAAAGATCTCCAAGTAATCATATAATAAAAATATACAAATATAAAATGTGTTTGCTTTTAAGAAAAAAAAAAGCACAAAGATAGCAAATAACAGGTGACTCCTAAATTGAAAGATCAAGAAGACCTTTCCTGAGAAAGCTGAGAGGTGAAGAATCTATATAGAAAGGCAGTGTGGGCTCAAGGGCATATGGAACATTCTCCAGAGTAAATCACATCCTGGATCACAAATCAGGTCTCAACTGGTACCAAGATTGGGATCATTCCCTGCATATTTTCTTTCAGACCACAATGCTTTGAAACTCAAACTCAATCACAAGAGGAAAGTTGGAAAAAGCTCAAATACATGGAGGCTATACAGCATCCTACTAAAGAATGAATAGGTCAAACAGGAAATTAAAGAAAATTTAAAAAATTCATGGAAATGAATGAAAATGAAAACACAACTGTTCAAAATCTTTGGGATACAGCAAAATCAGTCATAGGAGTAAGTACATAGCAATATAAGCCTTTCTCAAAAAACAAGAAAGTCTTCAAATATACAACCTAACCCTATACCTAAAAGAGCTGGAGAAGGAACAGCAAGGAAAGCCTAAACCCAGCAGGAGAAGAGAAATAATAAAGATGAGACCAAAAATAAGTTAAATAGAAACAAACAAACAAAAACCTAAAAACAAAACAATAACAACAACAAAAAAAATGCCACTAGAACAGATCAACAAAATTAAGAGCTGCTCCTTTGAAAGAATTAGTAAGACTGATAAACCCCTGGCCAAACTTATCAAAAAGAAAAGAGAAAGGACCCAAATTAATAAAATCATGAATGAAAGAGGAGCTCTCACAACCAACACCAAAGAAATACAAATAATTATAAGAACATATTATGAGCAAATACACACCAGCACATTTGACAATCTGGAAGAAGTGGATACATTCCTAGAGACATGTAGACTAACAAAACTGAACCAGGAAGAAATAGAAATCCTGAACAGAGCCATAACCAGTAAGGAGATTGAAGCAGTCATCAAAAATCTCCCAACAAACAAGAGCCCAGGGCCAGATGGCTTCCCAGGGGAATTCTACCAAACATTTAAAGAAGAATTAAAACCTATTCTCCTGAAACTGTTATAAAAAATAGAAATGGAAGAAAAATTTCCAAACTCATTTTATGAGGCCAACATTAGCTTGATCCCCAAACCAGACAAAGGCCCCATCAAAAAAGAGAATTACAGACCAATAATCCTTGATGAACATGGGTGCAAAAATTCTCACCAAAATATTAGCTAATAGGATCCATTGGTACATTAAAAGGATTATTCACCTTGTCCAACTGGGATTTGTTTCTGGGCTGAAAGGTTGGTTGAACATCCACAAATCAAACAATGTGATACAATATATTAATAAAAATAAAGAACAAGAACCATATGATACTCTCAACAGGTGCAGAAAGAACATTTCACCAAGTCCTTCCTTGATTAAAACTCTTCACAGTGTAGGGATAGAAGGAACATACCTCAATATCATAAAAGCCATCTATGAAAACCCCACAGTGGACATCATTCTCAAGGGGGAGAAACTGAGAGCTTTTCCCCTAAGGTCAGGAACATAGCAGGGATGTCCACTATCACCACTGTTGTTCAACATAGTACTAGAAATCTGAGCCTCAGCAATAAGACAACAAAAAGAAATAAAAGGCTTCCAAATCAGCAAAGAAGAAGTCAAACTCTCACTCTTTGCAGATGCTATGATACTTTATGTGGAAAACCCAAAAGGCTCCACCCCAAAACTCCTAGAATGCAGACAGGAATTCAATGAAGTGGAAGGATATAAAATCAATGCACAGAAATCAGTTGCATTTCTATACATCAACAATGAGACAGAAGAAAGAGAAATTAAGGAGTCAATCCCATTTACAATTGCACCCAAAACCATAAGATACCTAGGAATAAATCTAACCAAAGAAGCAAAGAATTTGTACTCAGAGAACTATAGAATACTCATGAAAGAAATTGTGGAAGACATAAAGAAATGGAAAAACATCCCAATCTCATGAATTGGAAGAACAAATATTGTTAAAATGTCTATGCTACCTAGAGAAGTCTACACATTCAATGCAATCCCTGACAAAATACCATCAACTTCTTTCACAAAAATGGAACAAATAATCCTAAAATTTGTATGGTACCAGAAAAGACCCCAGTAGCCAAAGGAATGTTGAAAAAGAAAAGCAGATCTGGTTGTATCACAATTCCAGACATCAAGCTCTGCTATGAAGATGTAATCATCAAGACAGTATGATACTGGTACAAAAACAGACACATGGACCAATGGAACAGAATAGAGAGCCCAGAAATGGATCCTCAACTCTATGTTCAACTAATCTTTGACAAAACAGGAAAGAATATCCAATGGAAAAAGGCAATCTCTTCAATAAATGGTATTGGGAAAATTGGGCAGCCACATGCAGAAGAACAAAAATGGACCATTTCCTTACAGCATATACAAAAATAGACAATGGATAAAAGATCTAAATGTGAGACAGAAATCCATTAAAATCCTTGAGGAGAACATAGAGAGCAACATCTTCAACATCAGCTGCAGCAACTTCCTCCTAGACACATCACCAAAGGCAGGGGAACCAAAGGCAAAAATGAACTACTGGGACTTCATCAAGATAAAATGCTTTTCCACAGCAAAAGAAATAGTCAACAAAACCAAAAGGCAAATGACAGAATGGGAGAAGATGTTTGGAAATGACAGCAGATAAAGGGCTAGTATTTGAAATCTATAAAGAACTTATAAAACTCAACACCCAAAGAACAAATAATCTAATCAAGAAATAGGCAGAAGACATGAACAGACATTTCTGCAAAGAAAATACATGAAGAAGTGCTCAACATCACTTGGCATCAGGGAAACACAAATAAAAACCACAATGAGATACCACCTCATAGCAGAACAACTAAATTAACAAGTCAGGAAATGACAGATGTTGGCAAGGATGCAGAAAAAAATGGAACTCTCCTACACTGTTGGTGAGAATGCAAGCTGGTACAGCCATTCTGGAAAACAGTATGGAGGTTCCTCAAAACGTTTAAAATAGAGCTACCCTATGACCCAGCAGTTGCACTATTGGGTATTTACAGCAAAGATACAATTGTAGTAATCTGAAGAGGCACCTGCACCCCAAAGTTTATAGCAGCAATGTCCAAAATAGCCAAACTATGGAAAAAGCCTAGATATCCATTGACGGATGAATGGATAAAGAAGATGTGGTATATAAAATGGGATATTATGCAGCCATGAAAAAATGAAATCTTGCCATTTGCAATGATGTGGATGGAACTAGAGAATATTATGCTAAGCTAAATAAGTCTAACAAGACAATTATCATGTGATCTCATTGATATGTGGCATTTGGGATACAAGGCAGAGGATCATAGGGGAAGCGAGGAAAAAATGAAACAAGATGAAATCGGGAAACAAATCATAAGAGGCTCTTAATCTCAGGAAACAAACTGAGGGTTGCTACAGTGGACAGGGGTGAGAGTGTTCGGGTGATGGACCCATCACTGGGTGATGGACATTAGGGGGTATGTGTTATGGTGAACATTGTGAATTGTATAAGATTGATGAGTCACAGACCTGTACCCCTGAAACAAATAATACATTATGTGCTAGTTAAAAAAATAAGTGGAGAAAAAATCAGTTAAAATTGAAAAACAAACAAACAAACAAAAAGTAGGTGTGGGGAGAAGATATAGGTCATGTACTCAAGGCAGAGGGAAAAGAAAAAGGGACTGGAAAAGAAAAAGAAATAAACTTCCAGAGGCCAGTAAAAAAGGTAGAGACCTGACAGAGAAGTTGTAGCTGAGACCAAATGTGGCCATCAACTTCCAAATTTCAAACTCTTACAGGAACACACATTCTTCTTGTATAACAAAAGTGCTGCAGCCTGACTATAACTCTTCTGGGTTCTTTTCAGGTCTCAAAGGCTCTTCTGGGATCTGTCTGTGGAATAGTCTGGCTCTCCATGGTTTTCCACTTTGGTAGACAGCCAACTTGGCTGGTCTCATGGTGGGAAAATGCACTCTACTTACAGTCAGAATGGTAGTGGGGAAGAGCAAATAGGTACTATGTAAAAAAAAATGATACAACTAATCAGCAACTCTTTTTTATTGCAAATATTTGTTTTACTCCCTGTGAGCAAAATATATTCATTTCTTCCCCCAGGACCCCCAGAAAGTTCAATCACATATCTGACTCCAAGTAGAGGATGCTATGATATATCCAAAGTTGGTATTAACTCCATAACTATTGTTCAGGGAATCTACATACTAAAATTACAAGTTACCCAGAGACCTATAAGCTTTTTAGCTTATTTTTTAGCTTATTCAAATTTTTTGGAATATATTTATATTCAACATACAGAAATACAGGGATGGAATGGGAGCAACATGACCTGTGAACACTTCCATTCAGAAAAGAGGAAAAGACAGGGAGGGCAGAATATTCACAGGACCTAATCATTTCTGAAATCATTTGGGCAAATGTTGTAATGTTTCTTAATTCCTGTAATAGGGATCTTTTCTCTTCCAAAATAGTTTGAACTTGCTTAAAACAAAAACAAAACAAAACAAACAAACAAAAAACTGAAGTACTTGAGTCAAGTCACTTCCATATACCTTTAGCAACATCAGTGTTTTGTTTTGTTTGTGGTATTTCTCTCCTTAGACTTAATAAAGGGTACTTTGAACTTAGCAGACTTCCAGACAACCCTGGGATTGATTTATTCCCTATTGTCTCTAACAGCATGGATTTACTGGTAGCCAACCTAACACAACTAGATCTTAATTTGGTCTTGTCTACAGTCTGGGTCTTACTTTGAGAAAAATTTATGAATTGAAGATAAGAAAATTTGCCTCTTTCAATACTGAAACCCATTGCATGTCTTTCTTTTCTTTTTCATCTGTGACTACAAAAAGGTCAATTATTTTCTAAACTTGTTTCCTGTAATCATGTGCACCTAATAACCCACAATTCATTACCCAAAACCCCATTCATTAGGTACATTTTTCCCTTTCATTTTATCAATTGACAGTTGTATAAAATATTTCAGCACTGCAAATTTGGGGAAGCATTTTTCATTCTTCATAATAGTTGACTTGTCACTTGACACCCAGCCTTAAATCCATTGCATATATATATTTTTTTATTTTATGGTGTGACAACCTCTACTTTTGGATTTCAATTTATGTATTAACTTTTACTAGGTTGTGTAGTATAATAACCTACCTCAAAACTGCAGTTGGCTACAACATAATTATTTCTAATTCATGTTATGTGAGAGTAGTGGGTCAGCTATGGTTCTCCAGCTATGGTTCTATGGCTCAACTGGAGTCTGCTGGGTTCACTGGGCTCTTATTAATACCACATGTCTTCTCATTCCAGAACATGGCTTAATGGGATGTTCTCCAGTATGAGCTACTCTTCTCATAGGAAAAGTCTGGGTAAAGAAGTTCCCACAGAAATCATCAATCATGTTAACATTTTTTCTTAGATATGACAGATTTTATAGGCAAAAATATATCACGTGGCCAAATTCAAAAAATTTTTTAAAGATTTTTTATTTATTTATTTGACAGAGACCACAAGTAGGCAAGAGAAGCAGGCAGGAAGAGAGAGAAGGAAGAGGGCTCTCTATGGAGCAGAGAGCCCGATGTGGGGCTCAATCCCAGGACCCTGGGATCATGACCTGAGCCGAAAGCAGAGGCTTTAACCCATTGAGCCACCCAGGCGCCCCCCAAATTCAAAATTAATGGGGAAAGGGAAGATGACAACATGAAGAAACAAATAATTATGGACAAATAGTATAATAGAATTTAGAACTCCTACAGTAAAGAAAGAAAAGAAGAAGGAAGAGATGGAGGTAGGAAGGAAGGTGGGAAGGAAAGAAGGAATGAAGAGATAGATTAGACAGATAATAGATAGATAATAAATTTGAAATCACATAAACCTACTTTCTAGTGTTGCTTTTGTTTTGTACAAAGTATGGAATCTTGGGAAATGCTATAACATTTATAATATGTGCTTCTTATCTGCAATAAAGGGATACTAATTTCTTCTGTGTTGGATATTTGTGGACTAAAAACTAAAAAATATAAATAGAATCTGCATCAGAATGCTTTACACATAGAGGATGTTCAATGAGTGTCAATACAATTTATTAATAATCCATAGCAGAAACTTTGAATAGCAACAGGTTTATTCTGTTTTTATTCACAGCTAACAGGATAGATTTTTTTAAATAATTTACCTAAAATTAGTTTATATGGAGAAAAAAGAAGGTTGCATATAGAACCTAGTATTTTTGAGAACTGATTATCAGCTAACATACCAGAAGTTGTTTTTCTTTTCTGGAATTGTGATAGGGACTATAGCTTAGGAGAAATTTACTGATACATGTATAGGTTCTTTACAAAGACATGGTGATTAATTTGAAGGCTGTACCATTTCTAATCTTATTCTTAACTCAGAATTGATAAGATTCTCAAGAGGCAGGCAATAATAATTTCAAACGTGAAATATGAAAAAGGATATTTTATATGTTGGGACATTTTCTACTGAAATCATGATATATACCATTACTCTTGTTTTAAAATGTATTGATGTTTTAAAAATATCCCAGGTCTTTAAATTCTAAATTAAATTCCTAATTTCTAATTCTGCAGTTCAAAAATCAAGCATCATATTTTTCATTTACGTAAAACTTAAACTAAATATGTTTTTAAGAGCTCAGAAAACTCCTGGCCAATCCGCTTTAGAGGTGAAACTGCTCTGTTACAGAAAAACTAAACAAGCAAACAAACAAAAATCTCAGTAACCTCCCCCATAGAAAAAATTCCTCGCCAAGAGAAAATCTTTTATTGGGGCAGGAGGGGAGGAGGAAAGAATCAGCAATTATTTGGTAAATATAACTAAGACTATGAATAAAGACCTAATGCTAACCTTTTTTAAAATTACAGAACAAAAAAATTAAATCAATATTAGAGGATTCTTTTCCTAGTTCTATCAGAAACTAATTAATGTATGCAGTTTAAATACTTTAAAGTTTAATTTTGTTTTATTTCCATAAAATTGCTTACTATCTCTTGAGAATTGCAATATATCGTATTTAAGCATCATAGTAGTTATCTCTGTGAGCTACACAAAGCTGTATAACACACAACACCAAAATCTCAGTGGGTTATAATACTTCTTTGTTTTTTGTTTTTTCACCTTATATTTTGATTGCAGGCTCTGCTTTCCTTCTCTCTCTCTTTAGGTTTGAGGAGAGAGGAACAGATGAGGGATAAGGAAAAGCAACATATCTCTGGGGAGCTATTAAGGATCCTGCTTAAAAAAATAATATATATCATATCCACTCATATTCCATTGAACAAAGCAAGTGCTATAACCAACTTGGAAGTACGTGGGGGTAAAGATGAAGGGAATGGGGGGATACCATAAAGAGATAAAATACATATGTTTTATTTTTAAATATTTTAATTATGTATTTGAGAGACAGAGAACATGAGTGAGAGGAGGGGCAGAGGGAGAGAGAGAAGCAGACCCCCTGTTGAGTGGGGAGACCAACTTGGGGCTTGATCTCAGGAACCTGGGATCATGATCTGAGCTGAAGTCATGCACTTAACAAACTAAGTCAACAAGGTGCACCAAAGTGCATATGTTTTAAAGAATATAATTGATCACAAACCTTTGTCAGAAGTTAAACATTTTCACTTACTTGATTTCCATTTCCATGTATTGTGCATTTTTATTATATGTGGCATGTAATTGTTTGCATGTATATGCCTATGTGGTGAGAAAACATTATCAGGGAGGAAATAAATTTAAGCATTTCAGTAAAAAGTTTAGAGTGATTTGAGATGTCACTGTGGTATAATGGGATATGAAACTATATTGTCAGAATGATTACTTTATCTTCTGTTATACAGAAAAAAAGGAATAAACCAATACACGTTCAAAGTCTTGTGAGTCAGAGAACATATTTACACTAATTAGCGTTCCCCTCAGGCTCTGGTTTGCCTCTCTGTAATGAAGTGCAAAATTAGATGTTGGACTGTGCCAGTAAGCCATTTAGCTGAGAGAGAGTACATACTTGGATTGATGTGTTTCTAGTTAGTCATGTCATGTATGAAGGACTATGGTGATGGTAAGGGATTACAGGTTGTAGGATTGCAATCTAGGGTGAGAAAACATGAACTTTGCCATACCTATGATGTGAAAGGTTTTGGAAAAAAAATCTCCAATTTTATTTTATAATACCATTAGCTCGAGGTAGGAACTAAAGTTGAAAGAGAAATGAGTAGCCCAAATGTCTACTCAGTTCACATTCACCACAGTTTTTGAGTTTATAAGGTATTGTGACCCAGATCATCTTGGATCTTTCTGAGCTGCACCTACTACTTGTTCCATGTCCATTTACATTCAAAATTTTACGAGATTTTCTTTCGCTGAGGATTTATTGGACAACTTAAAATACTACCCAAAGCAGGTGATATAGCAACATTTGAACTTGTATTGTTCTTTTTGTTGTTGTTGTTGTTTTATTTTTATTTTATTTTCTAATTTAATTTAATTTTTTATTTTATTTTTTTTAATTTTTAAATTTATTTTTTTTCAGTGTTCCAAGATTCATTGTTTATGCACCATACCCAGTGCTCCATGCATTACGTGCCCTCCTTAATGCCCACCACCAGGTTCACCTAACCCCCCACCCACTCCCCTCCAAAACCCTCAGTTTCTTTCTCAGAGTCCACAGCCTCTCAAGGCTTTTCTCTCCTTCTGATTTCCCCCAACTCACTCTCTCCATCTTCCAATGTCCTCCAATGTTATTCCTTATGCTCCACAATTAAGTGAAACCATATGATAATTGACTCTCTCTGCTTCACTTATTTCACTCAGCATAATCTTCTCCAGTCCTGTCCATGTTGATACAAAAGTTGGGTATTCATCCTTTCTGATGGAAGCATAATCCTCCATTGTACATATGGACCATATCTTCTTTATCCATTCGTCTCTTAAAAGGCTTCTTAGCTCTTTCCATAGTTTGGTGACTGTGGCCATTGCTGCTATGGACATTAGTGTACAGAATGGCCCTTCTTTTCACTACATCTGTATCTTTGGAGTAAATACCCAGTAGTGCAATTTCAGAGTTATAAGGTAACTCTAGGCTTTGTTTTAAAGATTTTATTTATTTATTTGACAGAGAGAGATACAGCAAGAAAGGGAACACATGAAGGGAGAATGGGAGAGGGATGAGCAGGCTTGATCCCAGTACCTTAACAACTGAGCCACCCAGACACCCTCTGAGCTTGTATTATTTTAAACATATGTGAGATTGACATGTGTAACTTAAAACATAATGAACTCTATACGGGTTATATGTCACCTATATAAATATAGAAAGTTAAAACCATGTTATGATATAAACAGGAACATTTTGAGACAGCTCAAGTAATATCATGATAAAATTTTAAAATAGGAAAAGCAGTTTAGCATTCATATATATTTAACAATAAGTGCATTAACTGCATATAATATGCCTAATACAGGGATATGTCAGTGTTGGGAAAGCAGCTTGGAAAAAGACAGAGGATAGATGGCATTTTGGAGGCTATAGTTTTATCAGAAAAACAATGAAAATTACTTAAGAACTGGTGATTGTAGCAAAGGAGAAGTCAAGAGCATCATGGTAACAGGGGAGGGGGAGGGAATACATTCAAATTCGGCAATGATTAATCTCAGCTTAGTGCTTATTCTACAACACCCACTGTGTCTTGTGACTCATTTTTAGAGTTTTCAACTTTGTCTTTATCTGGTAAAAATATTTCCCAATCCTATTCATACTGATGAGTGCCTATCATCTCTTTTTCATCCAGTCTTATTTTAATGACCCTTTAAGCTATTTTCATTTTTTGCTATTATCAAATAATATTTCAATGTACATCCTTTATGTGACTTTTTACCATATGCACAAACACATCCCTTGGGGAGAATACAATGTAGAATTGCTGAGTATAAGAATTTACACACTTTGAATTTTAACTGATATCACCAAATCACCTTTGTAGAGTAGCTGTACCAATAAATATTCTCAAAGTGTCTGACACTCACCAATAGAGAATATCTTTAAGCATATAATTTCTGTCAGTTTTTTTATGTGAAAATTGTTTCTCATTACTTTAGTGTACATATCTCTGATTTCTATTTTGACCAGTCAAACCTGTTGTTTGCACTGATTTTTATTGTATTGCTTCGTGCTTTTATTGATCATAACACTTAAATATTCCTCAATTTTGGCTGTATCAACTTATCTCCCCCATTGTCATTCTAGAGAATACTGTGTTTCCTCACATGGATCACTGCAGCTTCCTAACAGCTATCTCTGTATTTACTGATCAACACTACCCTTCAGTTTGCCACATATAGTTAGAAGGAACTTTTACAAAATGCATACCTGGCCACAGCTTAAACCATTTCTATGGTTTCACATGGCTTTTAAGATCAAGAACAGGGGTGCCTGGGTGGCTCAGTAGGTTAAAGCCTCTGCTTTCGGCTCAGGTCATGATCCCAGGGTCCTGGGATCGAGCCCCACATCGGGCTCTCTGCTCTGCGGAGAGCCTGCTTCCTCCTCTCTCTCCCTGCCTGCCTCTCTTGCCTACTTGTGATCTCTGTCTGTCAAATAAAAAAAAAAAAAAAAAAAAAAAAAAAGAATCAAGACCATTCTCATGAACTTAGAGACCCTATCTGAACTTGTCCCTGACTTTCTTCAAAGCTTTTCCTTAGGCCATGTCTTCTAGCCATGCAGATCTTCCTTTAGTTCCGCAGTCTGCCATGTCCCTTCATGCCACCGTGCCTTTGGACTTACTCCAGACTTTCAGCATGGCTGTCCCATCAAGTTCACCTATTTAATGTCTACTCACCCTTCAGATCTTGGACCACTCATAACTTCCTAAGTTCCTAAGACAAATTATTTCTAAATTCCTCAACTAAGTCCAACTCTCCCATCACATGTTCTTCTTTGCAAGACCTATATAAGTTTTTGTTTATGTAATTTTTGTCTGTTTCTTTAGTATCTGTCTTCTTTGAACGACTCTAAGTTCACTGAGGTCAGAAAAGGTACCTGTTTGTGGTAGGCATTGCATTTTTTTGATTAGTATTTTATAGTGGATGGTGTATACTACATATTCACTGATTTAACAAATCAATGAATATCCCAATAAATATAAACCCTCTATATCTTCTAGCCCTTAATCTAGATCTTGATTATTTACATAATTTATTTTAAACCTTTTTATATCCTACAATATTCATGGAAGGCATTTAACACTTCTAGGTGTTCTTTTTGGGGCATATTAAACAGGTGTTAATATAAATTCTTTAACTGAACATATTTTTAAGTAGTTTCTGGTTACTGTCTTTTTTTTCCACTTTCCTCTTTAATAAAAATTATGTAATTTCTAAGTGGATGGATTTTTTTTGAGCACTCTTTATTGTTAATTTCTAAATCAATTGCTTTTGTCGAATTTAATACCCAATAATCCTTGTTAATTAGAATATTCAAAAATCTTATATTCATTAAATTTGTTAATATTCCTCAGAAGATTTCATGTCTTTGCTCTGAGACATCTTTTTCTGTGGTTCATGAGGATATTTTTCCTTCTTATCGTATTTGGAGAAGGATGTTAGAAGTTTTTGCCTTTTTTAAAACTTTTCTTTCTACATTCCATATCTTGTATTACTTGTGTTCATTCAATAAATATTTACTGAGAACTTACTACATATCAGCTGGGAATATAGCGGTGCACAAAATAGGAAAAGTAATTGTTCTCATGGAACTTATATTCTAGTGAGGAGCATACATTCCAGTATAAATTGCACTTGGCATTCTAGTATAACCCTGGCCTTGAACTTTTGCAACATTAATTCAGTTTTAAGCACCATTTTTCTCCATTAAACTTGCTTCTTCAAGTGTTAATTCTTTTGTTAAATTAATTCCTTTCTTTAAAATTTTTAGAATTCTATCAAAGTTTGGTGATTCTTGGTTGTCTGCTAATCATTGAAATTGAATATCCATGTTTCCTTCTCTTGTGTCCTAAGTATTATGTACTAGAACTTGGCATTTTGATACAAAGGGAAGATCAAGGCAGGTAGGCTGTACCCATCATTTGTTTTACAGGTTTGGAGCCACACCATTGGTTTTTGCTAGGACCACTGCCCTCTCTCTGACTCTATTATAAAAGGTAAATCTTAGATCCCTTTTACCTACTACTGAAGTCATGGAGATTATAATTTCATTTATTTCCAATGCAATTTCCAAAGTAATAATCTTGACATTAACTCCAGGGACTTACACAACTCTTTATACCATTACTATTTAACTCTGAACTGAGCATTTTGCCACTATCTTTTTTCCAACATCCTTTACTGTAATAATTTAGGCTGTGTTGATTCAACTTTTTTTTTTACTGTGGATCTGATTCCCTTTTGATGATTTTTTCAATATTATTAGTCTTTCTTATTTTTCAATACTATTATATATTTATTATACTCTAAAATATTGTTACATAAAAAATAATACTGTGAGATAAATATGCACAGTGTGTTATGTTGCTAACATATGATGCTATCATTACTTTATTAGGCAATTTTCAAAATGTGTGAAATTTTAAATTCCCATTGCCTCTGATCACATTGTGCTTTTAGGGATTGCTCTTAAGATAGACAGGGAGATTTAAATATAATAGACATATTTGAAAGTTTTATTTCTGACAATATATTTTGCTGCATCCAGAGTGAAATTTATTCCATCTTTGCAAATCATATTCCTTGAAAACACTTAAAAATATGGCAAATATTCAGAATATATTTTAAATAATAGTTATGACCTCAACATTATGTAAATAAATTTTTGTGTATGAAACTACAATAAAAATACATTATTTAAATATATATCTTTTCTAGATTGTATATAATAAGCATGTAATAATTTTTATTTATCAAGTAAAAAGTTCTGATATTTATTATCATTTTTAATATCTATCACAGCTGACATTTGGTTCAAAGTCAAGTATTAAGAAGGGTCTTAGAAAAAGTTATAACCCATTGTCTGATATATATATTTGACAAATATATAGGTGCAGATGCATAAAAAACAATGCATGAATATTGAATATCAGAACAAGGCTTAGTTGTTCATCTCTCATATACTGGTCCAAAACACACTCCCAAAATGCTAAGAAAGATTTCTCCTTTATAAAATCTTTCAATTATGGGAATCAAAAAGGAGAGTCAGTATAACCCACAAAGAAAATATGTGTGTGTTCTTTTATTTACTGAATTGCAGAATTCCCTGGAGGTTATGCAATTAAACAGCTCCCTAATTAACTAAATAAGCAAAACAACCCATTTTCTATGATTTTTTCAAGGGAAAAAGTTCTGATGATGCTTTTTATACCATCTGTGCCTACAGTTAGAGCTAACTTTATCATATCATAATAGCTAAACATTCACAGAGGCTACCCCAAAACTATTTTTTTCTAATCTATTTATAAAGCAGGGACACACATACATAAAAATAAGACAATGAAAGAGTTTATTTAATTACTATGTAAAGGAAACTCAACTATTTTAAATATTGTTTTCTTTTAGGATTCCTCGAGAGGTTTACATTGAACAAACAAAATACAAACTTCTTATACTCATGACTTAACTCAAGTTTGTGAGTTCTCTCATGTTTGCTGTGTTCCTGTGATATTCAAGGTTGACTATAAGAATAATGTGCAATATTAGTAAATGCCTTATATCATAACAAACTTGCATTCTTTCTCCTTTGAGTGCCCATTTTATTGAGTAAAATATAAGAAAAGAACTTCAATATTTTACCCTTTGTAGGATGAGAAGTCTTCAGAACTTGGTAGTATAAGCCAAACAACATGAAGCATAATTAGGAAAAATCATTAAAACATTATAGTCAAAAATGCTCCAAGTATCAAGGACTGTGTTTGGTATTTACATGTTTAAATATAATTTGAACATGTTATTGTTTAAAGAAAACAAAAAAGAAAGAAACTAAACAGCACACACAATTCTATTAACATCTGAGTAGTGAGACATTATAAATTAATGTAAACATTTTACTCAGCATAGGTTCTGTTTCACCTAAATTTCTATTATTGTAACTTGAGTCGATATTTAGTCTTTTGTATAGGCATATACGTGAAACATATGATATCTGCTCTTCATTTACTTTTTGTGTATAACAATGAACAAAATGATATTGAACATTTATAGGTAATTCAATATAGGAAAAAACCTATGAATCCTAGTATGTAAAAGTGTGACAATCACAAACATAAATAAGATCTGATTAGTATTTACTACTTTGTGAATCTCAGAAAACTCATTTAAAGTTATTTGTTTTTATTTTATGGAAGAAGATATGAGTGTTGAGCTGTACATTTGATCAATGAAGCACTTGTTAATTAACAATGTGTAGGTGGTTAATAAAGCTTCATTCTCAAGATCAAAGTGATAATTATCTAGGACAGTGCCTAGCATACAGCTGACACTTAATACATAGTCATTCTTTTTTTGTAATTAGAGTTTCCTGAAGAGAAAAGTCGAACTCAAATGATGAGTGGTCAAAAGGAAATTTTTAACATCATAGTTTTCTTATAAAAGAAGAGGCAAATATTCAGATAACTTATCCAAAGGATAGAAGGTAGTTCTCAAGTCATGTATCAAAACAGAGTAATGAGTCTTTGTTGTCAGTGACCTTGCTGATATGTGGGTTCAGTGAGAAGACTGGCTAAAACTGATTAATAATATTTGGTTATTAGTTCTGTGGCTATATAATGCAGAGTATTTTTCATTCTCAAACAACAATTTCCTAATATTCTTTCCTAACATAAGTGTTTTTCTGAAATTAAAACTAAAAGTACCATGACCAGTTCATTTTTTTTATTGTGTTTTGTTAGTTCACCATACAGTATATCATTAGTTTTTGATGTAGTGTTCCATGATTCATTGTTTGCATATAACACCCAGTGCTCCATGCAATCTGTGCCCTCCTTAATACCCATCACTGGGCTCACCCATCCCTCCACCCCCTCCCTTCTAAAACTCTCCATGTGTTTCCTGGAGTCCATAGTCTCTCATGGTTCATCTTCCCTCTCCAATTCTCCCACCCCTTAAATTTCCCCCTTCTTTCTTATAATGTCCTCCATACTATTCCTTATGTTACACAAAATAAGTGAAACCATACGATAATTGATTTTCTCTGCTTGACTTATTTCACTTAGCATAATATCCTCCAGTAACATCCATGTTGATGCAAAAGCTGGGTATTCATCCTTTCTGATGGTTGAGTAATATTCCATTATATATATGGACTACATCTTTATCCATTTGTCAATTGAAGGGCATCTTGGTTCTTTCCACAATTTGGCAACTGTAGCCATTGCTGCTATGAACATTGGGGTACAAATGGTCCTCCTTTTTACTACATCTGTATCTTTGGGATTGCAATTGTAGGGTCATAGGGTAGCTCTACTTTTTTAATTTCTTAAGGAATCTCCACACTGTTTTCCAAAGTGGCTATACCAACTGACATTCCCACCAACAGTGTAAGAGTGTTACCCTTCTCCACAGCCTCTCCAACATTTATTGTTTCTTGCCTTGTCAATTTTTGCCATTCTAACTGATGCAAGGTGATAAGTCAATGTGATTTTGATTTGAATTTCTCTGATGACTAATGATGATGGACATTTTTTCATGGGTCTGTTAGCCATTTGTATGTCTTCTTTTGGGAAGTGTCTTTCATGTTTTCCACCCATTTTTTGACTTGACTATTTGTTTTTTGTCTGTTGAGTTTGAGAAATTCTTTATAGAGCTTAGATATCAGCCCTTTGTCTATTGGGTCATTTGCAAATATCTGCTGCTATTCTGTGGGTTGTCTCTTTGTTTTGTTGACTGTTTCCCTTGCTGTGCAGAAGCTTTTTATCTTGATGAAGTCCCAAAAATTCATTTTCACTTTTGTTTCCCTTGTTTTGGAGAAAGTGTCTTGAAAAAAGTGGCTGTGGCCAATATTGAAGAGGTTACTACCTATGTTCTCCTCTAGGATTTTGATGGATTCCTGTCTCACATTGAGGTCTTTCATCCATTTTGAGTTTATCTTTGTGTACGTTGTGAGAGAATGATTGAGTTTCATTCTTCTGTTTATAGCTGTCCAATTTTCCCAGCACCATTTATTGAAGAGACTGTCTTTTTTCCATTGAATATTTTTTCCTGCTTTGTCGAAGACTATTTGACCAGAGAGTTGAGGGTCCATATCTGGGCTCTCTATTCTGTTCGATTGGTTTATGTGTCTGTTTTTGTGCTAGTACCATGCTCTCTTGGTGATCACGGCTTTGTAATATAGCTTGAAATCAGGCAACGTGATGTCCCCAGCTTTGATTTTCTTTTTCAACATTTCCTTGGCAATTCAGGGTCTTTTCTGGTCCATATACAAATTTTAGGATTGTTTGTTCCAGCACTTTGAAAAATGTTGTTGGTATTTTGATCAGGATGACATTGAAAGTACAGATTGCTCTGGGCAGCATAGACATTTTAACAATGTTTATCAATGAGCATGGAATGTTTTCCCATCTTTTTGTGTCTTCTTTGATTTCTTTCATGAGTGTTCTGTAGTTCCTAGAGTATAGATCTTTTACCTGTTTGGTTAGGTTTATTTCAATGTATGTTATGGTTCTTGGTGCTTTTGCAAATGGAATTGATTCTCTAATTTCTCTTTCTATAGTTACATTGTAAGTGTATAAGAGAGCAACTTCTGTCCATTGATTTTGTATCCTGCCACATTACTGAATTGCTGTATGAGTTCTAGCAGTTTGGGGTGGAGTATTTGGGTTTTCCACATGCAGTATCATGTCATCTGTGAAGAGAGAGAGTTTGACTTCTGAATCTTTGCCAATTTAAATGTCTTTTATTTCTTTTTGTTGTCTGACTGCTGCTGCTAGGGCTTTCTAATACTATGTTGAACAGTAGTGGTGAGAATGAGCATCCTTGTCATGTTCTTAATCTTAAGGGAAAGGTTCTCAGCTTTTCCCCATTGAGAATGACATTCACTGTGGGCTTTTCATAGATGGATTTTATGAAATTGGGGAATGTTCCCTCTATCCCTATACTCTGAAAAGTTTTAAACAGGAAAGGATGCTATATTTTGTCAAATGCTTTTTCTCCATCAATTAAGAAGACCATGGGTTCTCATCTCTTCTCTTATTTATGTATTCTATCACAGTGATTGATTTGCCAATACTGAACCACCCTTACATCCCAGGGGTAGATCCCACCTGGTAGTGGTGGATAATCCTTTTAATGTACTATTTAATCCTATTAGTTAGGATCTTGTTGAGAATTTTGGCATCCATATTCATCAGGGCTATTGGTCTGAAAGTCTCCTTTTTGATGGAGTCTTTACCCGGTTTGGGGATCAAGGTAATGCTAGTCTCATACAAAGAGTATGGAGGTTTTCCTTCTGTTTCTATTTTTTAAAACAGCTTCAGGAGAATAGGTATTATTTCTCCTTTGAATGTTTGGTAGAATTCCCCAAGGAATCCATCAGGCCCTGGACTCTTGTTTTTTGGGAGGTTGTTGATCACTGCTTCAATCTCATTACTGGTTATTGGTCTATTCAGGTTGTCAATTTCTTCCCACTTCAGTCTTGGTAGTTTATAAGTTTCTAGGAATGCATCCATTTCTTCCGGGTTGCTTAACTTATTGGCATATAGCTGTTGATAATAATTTCTGATAATGGTTTCTATTTCCTTGGTTTTAGTCATGATCTCTTCCCTTCCATTCATAATTTTATTAACTTGAGTCCTTTCTCTTTTCTTTTAGATAAGTCTGTCTAGGTTTATTGATCTTAATTAATTCTTTCAAAGAACAAGTTTCTAGTTTTGTTGATCTTCCCTACTCTATTTCTGGTTTCTAATTCATCAATATCTGCTATAATCTTAATTATGTCCCTTCACGTGCATAGGTTAGGTTTAATTTGTTGTTGATTCTCAAGTTCTTTCAGGTGTAAATATATTTTGTGCATTCGGGATTTTTCCATTTTTTTAAGTGAGTCTTGAATGGCTATGTATTTGCCCCTTAGGACCACCTTTGCCATATCTGTAGGTTTTGAACTGATGTGTTTTTGTTCTCATTGGTTTCTATGAATTATTTAAGTTCTTCTCTGATTTCCTGGTTGACCCAAACATTCTTTTGCAGGATGGTCTTTAGCTTCCAAGTGTTTGAGTTTCTTCTGCACTTTTTCTTGTGATTGAGTTCCAGTTTCAAAGCATTGTCATCTGAGAACATGCAGGGAATAATCTCAGTCTTTTGGTATCAGTTGAGACCTGATTTGTGACACAATATGTGGTCTATTCTAGAGAAAGTTCCATGTGCCCTCGAGAAGAATGAGTATTCTGTTGTTTTAGGATGGAATGTTCTGTGTATATCTATGAGGTCCATCTGGTCCAGTGTGTTATTCAAAGCTCTTGTTTCTTTGTAGTTTTTCTGCTTAGTTGATTTATCTATTGCTGAGAATGGAGCATTGAGGTCAACTGCTATTAACATATTATTATCAATATGTCTCTTTATTTTGGTTAATAGTTGGCTTATGTAGTTGGCTGCTCTCATGTTGGGGGCATAGATATTTATAATTGTTAGATCTTCATGTTGAATAGACCCTTTAAGAAGGATATAGTGGTCTTTTGTATCTCTAAATACAGTCTTTAGCTTAAAATCTAAATTTTCTGATAGGAGAATTGCTACCCCAGTTTTCTTTTGAGGTCTGTTGGCATGAAAGATGGTTCTCTATCCCTTCATTTTCAGTCTGGATGTATCTTTAGGTTCAAAATGAGTCTCTTGTAGACAGCATATGGATGGGTCCTGTCTTTTTACCCAATCTGCAACCCTGTGCTGTTTTATGGGAGCATTTAGGCCATTGACATTGAGAGTGATTATTGAAAGTTATGATTTTATTGTCATCATGTTGTGCATGAAGTTCTTGTTTTTATAGATTGTATCTGTAAATTTCTGTCCTATATACTTTTAAGGGTCTTTCTTCTTTTATAGAACCACCCCTTAATATTTCTTGCAGAACTGGCTTTGTGGTCACATGTTCTTTCAGTTTCTGCTGCTATTCGGAGCTCTTCATTTCTCCATCTATTCTAAATGACAGCTTTGCCAGATAAAGTATTCCTGGCTGCATGTTCTTTTCATTTAGTACCCTGAATATGTCTTGCTAGCCCTTTCTGGCTTGCCAGGTCTCTGTGGACAGGTTGACATTATTCTGATGTTCCTCCCTCTGTACATAAGGAATCTCTTCCCCCTCAGTGCCCTTAAGATGGTTTCCTTGGTTCTAAGATTTGTGAATTTTACTATTACATGCCAAGGTGTTGGTCTGTTCTCCTACATCTTGGGAGAAGTCCTCTCTGCCTCTAGAACATGGATGCTTGTTTTATTCCCCAGATTAGGGAAGTTTTCAGCTATGATTTGCTCAAATATATCTTCTAGTCCTCCCTCTCTTACTCTCTACCCCCTCAGGAATCCCAATATTTCTGACATTAGAACTTTTCATGGTGTCATTCATTTCTTTAATTCTGTTTACATGGATTTTAGGCTGTTACAGAAATTCTTCTGTTCCTTTTTTTCTATCAGTTTGTCTTCTAGATTACCAATTCATTCTTCTGCTTCATTTACCCTAGATGTTAGAGTATCTAGATTAAATTGGCTCTCATTGACAGCATTTTTAAGTTATTCCAGATCAGCTCTCATTTCTGCCCTTAGAGAATCTATGTTGCCATTTAATGGTTTTCTCCATTCTAGCTATTGCCTGCATAACATCTTGCTTATATCCGTATCCATTAGTTCTGTGCAGAGGTCACAGTTTCTGAATCTTTCTTGTGTTGGGGATTCATCCTCTTAGTCATTCTGTTGAGGGGTGGTTTAGGGAGTGTACAGAGGCCAAATTATTGACCACAACCCAAACAAGATGCACTTGTTTTATAGGGACCTTAGGGTTATTGGTCTCTTGCTCTTCCAGCCTCTTTTCTGGGGAGGAGCCTGTCACACTGTTACTCAGGCAACCCTGTTTGGACAGAATTGCCCTGCCCCCTATGGGGGGTGGGGGATGGAATCAGTAAAAAACAGTTTTGGGGGTCTTTTTTCTCTGGCAGCTTTTGCTATTGGCTTTCCATGTCTCTTCTAAGAGTCAGAGCAGAAATGACTGCATCCAAACTTTTGCCTTAGAACAGAGGGATCACAGTCTGTTCTCCTGTGAGCTCTCCAGGCCACACTGCCTCCATTTTGTCTGTGCTACTAAAAACTGCAGTGTCCTAGGTTGTATGCCCCACAGCATTACTCCCAGGCCTTGTTTCCAAGTCCAGGCACATCGCTGCCCTTTGTGTTTCTAAAACTGCCACCTGTCCTCAGTTTGCATGCATGACCCTGCAGTTCCAGGTTTTAGTCTGAGGATTGCCCTAAATTCCTTTCCCCACTGCTACCAGTTTGTGAGTCTGCACCCAGTCCCCAGTGCAGGAGGCTTTTGCGCTCTTGTGGTGCAGGATCCAGAGGCTCCCACCCTTTCTGTTTATCTTCTGACATCTGCCTGCAGAATCATGGCTCCTGCTTCATACCTTGAAACCCACCACTGGAGATATTCTGTTTGTAGAGATACAGATATATCTTCTTATATCTCAGGCTGACTTTTGTGGTTATTCAAAGTGGTCTAATAGATATCCACCTCAATTCAGGGGACCAGTTGAAATAGGGTCCCCTACTCTTCCAACATCTTTTTGAAAACAAAGTATCTTAATAGCATTTTTTGGTGTGTATCTTCAGATTGTTTCATAAAATCTTACATGATAATTATTTTGAATTTTGTAAATTGTGCCTTGTGCTTGATCCAGGTCTAAGCCATAAACTCACTAAGGGTCTCTAGTTCTTAAACTGCAGCCCTGAGCTCTGTCTTAAATTTGATATACTCATAAGTACTTGTTGTAAATTTCTTTAGTTACCCATTTAACAGATATTTATTAAGTGGATATTAACATCAAAACAATGTGCTAGATGCTTTTAGGGTTACAAAAAAAGACAGGCAGCCAGGTAGAACTTCTCCTAGTGGTTTATAGATTTGAGATCAGAAGATGATCCCACTATACTGGTAAATATCACCATATAAAATTAAAGTCTTTCAACAAATAATACAAAATTATACAGAGATAATTGGAAAATAAAAGTAAAAACACATCTTCTGAAAATAGGCCTTGTTATATTTTTTTCATGTTATCTGTGGGTGCAAAGAGTAAAGCTGGTATTTCTAAGTTCAGGTTTTATTTACTTAACTTTGTTAGCACAATTCCCCTGCAATGCCTCATATTTCTCAGGAAGTTGAACCAATAAAAGAAGTCTCCCCAAGATGCCCTTTGTCTTTAATTAATTGAGAACACAGAACATTCAAAGCAAAATCTATTGGCCAAAATGTGTATAAAAGGGACAAGAGAAATATCAAATAGCAATGTTCCAAAAGTGAGAGTAATTCAACTTAGAATTTAAGATATGGATTTATAGAACACTAGACAGTCAGTTGCCTTTTTTCCCTACTTTCTACCCTCTTTTCACCTACTAGCTGTAAAATAATGATAATCTTTTAAATATTTTGTGCATGAATGGTTCAAAATATAATTGCTTATAGAAATGTGAGATGTCTAAATTTTAAACAGTAATTGAGAAAAACAATACAACTTTTGTATAAATTAATAGTACTCTAATTTTCTTTTCATTGTGTCTAAGTAGAACTAAGGCTTATTTGTACCAGAAGCTGGGATAAAGCAAACTGCTTATGGGGTCTTCTGAATAGGAAGACAAAAATGTTCTTTTCTCCAATTTGATCAGACAGAGCTCCATGGAAGAAAGGGTTTATTTTGAAAGAGGGCAGTGGGTTGACTTTTTAGGAAAAAGTCTTTTAGTCAAAGGGACTGTGTAGGGAGCAAAGCTATAGGATCTTAACAAAGAAATGGAAAAAGGGAGAGAGAGACAAGAGTATAAGCTATGGGGAGATAAAAAGAGCATAAGGCAAAGCTTAAAACCCTCAATGGGAAAAAGTAGGAAAGGATTCCTTGCATGAGGTTTGTGGGGTAGGGGGAAGAAGAGGAATAGGGATGAACAATTTGGATAAAACTGAGTGTCTAAGGGCTCCTGGGTGGCTCAGTTGGTTGAGCGACTGCCTTCAGCTCAGGTCATGATCCCAGACTTCCAGGATTGAGTCCCTGGAACTCATCGGGCTCCCAGCTCCTTGGGGAGTCTGGTTCTCCCTCTGACCTTCTCTCCTCTCATGCTCTCTCTCACTTATTCTCTCTCAAATAAATAAATAAAATCTTAAAAAAAAAAAAAAACAGAAGAAACTATGTTTTTAAAAAAATAAACAACTGAGTGTCCAGGATTTGCCTCTTTTTCAATTAAACATAAACTTTTATTTGCAGTGATTATTTTGGTTTTATAATTATATACTTCAAAATAATATCCTTTGAATGCTGAGAGATTGATATATAAATTTAATTGCTGACATTTATGTGACTTTAGTATTTATGTGACTATATATATATATATATATATACTTATATATACTAAATTGTATAGGTAAGGATTTTCCTCAGTTATATATGACCTCACATTGGTTACAAGTATTTTTTTATTTTTATTTTTTTTTGCTTATCCATGTTAACACCACTGAAACAATAGCACAACTACTTTTTCCAGGTAGATTTAACACTGGAAAAAATTATGTCACTTACAGATTCATAGGTAATCTGAAAAAGGAAAAAAAAACAACTTTGATTTTGAGAAATCAGAAATCAAAATAGTTGTTTATTGTCAACTTGGTCTCTTATAACTAGCTGGAAAAATGAACAGTTATTTTTCAATCACCAAAGTGGGAGAAATAAAAAGAGAAATAACACCTCCTTGCAGTGATACAGTAATGTCCCATTTTTATTCCCTTTTGCCTTCTTCCCACCCCATCAGCTTACTACTTAGAGTAATTCATGTATGAGCAAAGATACAATCCAAACTGTGGTGGTTTACAGGGCAGTTTTTAGAGATAATATGTTGGAATAGAGTGATTGACTTAGCACTTCAATTCTCTATTTTCATATATTTCAAAGTTTGATGCAGTTTCTCTGGATCTTTAAAGCAAATGTCATGTGACAGACAAAACCAAGTGCTTCCCTCTCTCAATGTCCTATTTATTTATTTATTTTGCCACAATTTTTTGGACCTCTTAGTTCCAGCAGGGGATACAAAGATGAATGACTTCATACTATCAAATATTTCTTAAGGACCTAACATAATTTTTACACTTCTTGTATTTTATAGAGATGTTTCAACTATAGTTCACTCACATAAATAGGTGCTTTTCATGTTGAATGTTTTACATCCCATTGAAACATTGATGATGATGACAGAGGTCACTGGGTACAGAGAATATTAGCATTCTCAACTCTTATCTAGAAAAGAATGTAGGGAACATGTAGCCTGGCCCACTCATTTGAGAGATAATACATGGCAATAAATGAGTGTAGTGAAAAAAAAATCAAGTAGGATTTGTTCTCCTTACTATGCTAGTTTTCTGCAAGTAAGATTTACCTCAAATACTCCAAATCTCTGAGAATCTATTCTTATGGATAAGAACAGAGTGTCCAGATTGGTGGGTTGAGAATAAAATGGGACCAAGGGCAACATCTCTTATATGTTTTCAGAGCTAGGTTGCTTTCACTGCCCCAAACAGTGGCAAAATAATGCTAGTCTCGTAGATTTAGCACTGGACAGAAATAAAACATTTTTATTTTATTTATTTATTTATTTATTTAACATTTTAAAGACATAAGTTTTGATATCTTGAGTGGAAAGCCCCATGATTGATCAAGGTTGCTTTTAACTGTTCTTGCACATTTGGGATTCACTACAAGAAATGGCATTATTTGTTGTCCAACTAAGCCAGTATCAGTTCTATCAGTAATAAAGGTAGCATATTTTTCTCAATTGTCTATTTCTCTCCAAATCATTTAGACCTTGGATTGCCCTTAAATTTCAACAAGTTTTATTTTATTATTGTTTGTGTTTGTGTGTGCGTATGTGTTTGGATGACTAAACACATAGTGTATGAAAGAGTATAATGACCATGTAAGTGGACTTAAATAAATGAAGAGGTATGCTTATGTTAGCAGTGATGCATAATTAGGTTTGCAAGAAAATATGAAGGTCAGTTAAATTTAAATTTCAGAAAAGCAATAACAACTATATAGTATAAGTATGTTCCACCCATTCTTTATCTGAAATATAAATTAATTCGGTACCCTTTATTTTTATTTGCTAAATCTGACAACCGTAGCCATAATGATTTATTCTTTTAATAGAAAACAAAGCAGTGAAAAAATAATGACTAGTAAAAAATACGTGTATGAATTCACTTCCTTGATATTTGCTATGAAATTTCTGAAAGACAACCTTGCTTAAAATGGAACATACAGAAGAAAGAATGTTAGCTGGTAGCTGTGGATTCATAACTGAGGGATTTGCTTTACAGCAAAATGAGTAGGCAAGGAATGCTTGGAAAGATGTATGAAAATCTCTTCACTCAGACCTATATCTCTCACCTTTTGTTCTTTACTGAGGAGCAGTTCTTAGTGAGTGTGATGACACCATCAAATTATTAAAGAAAACTTTCCCATGCCTATCATTTTTCAGTTTTTCATGACAGAAACACAACCATCAATGATAAAAAAAGATAAATAAAAAATGAAAACTAGGCAAACTAATTTGTCCTTAAGAGATCTAATTTGGTAATAAAAACAAATAATAAACAAATATCCTAAACATCATGCCCCAAATGGATAAATATAAAGTAAACTTAAATATCATGTGACCCACATTTCTCAAAAAGAAATTGCAAATATGAAGTTTCCCATTTTTATGAACTTGCAAATTTGGATGTTTAATAATGTAGAAGAGATAAATCCAATACTTCATACTATTAAATTAAATGTGTACATTAATTCAATGTTATATAAATGCATTAATTTAGAGAAAACTTTCCCCAGTCACATTTAATGCGAATAATTTTATTCAAACTTATATATACTTCTTTATTATCAATGCTATCATTATCAGAGTAAATTTCTAAATCATCTAGCAGAGTTTCTCAGAGATTGTCTTTGTTTTTATGTATTGAGATGGAGTACATATTTTTATACACAATGTGTCTATATGCACAGATTTTCTTATAATAAACAAAATATAGCCCTAGTGGTCAAAATTTATATTTGATTAATTATTACTGGATTTTATTATTTTTTAAATATTTCACTTACCTAGGGGTACAAAGTAACTAACTTGTCCATCCCAATGGGACATCCCATTGCAAATTCCAGTAGACTACTTCTTTTCCAGGTGTAATAAGACACAGTATTCTCAACCGCATAATATATCGATCCACAGGGAGACTTGGGGCAATGGCTGTCTTCCATACTTTCATGGTATTGGGTGTCTTGGCAGGGGTCCCCAGTCTGACATATGAGGGAACAGGTCCTACCTACAGTTGATCATTCAAATGTATTAAAGCCTGGGATAGTATTTTCCCAGTCTATCCAGCCAAAGTAGTTTTACTTGTTAGTTATCTCATCTGTTACTTTTATATTTTATTTGTGCTTTCTATCAATCTCCTGCTTGCAGGTTATGAGGGCAATAGAACCTTTTTCAATGTCATGTTCTTTTGCCCAGTCTTAGATATCATGACCTTTGAAATGTGACCCCCAACCACTTTTCATTTGATGAGGGTTTTTGTACAAGGTATTCACCCTCTACATTTCCTAATTTGTTTCCCAGTTTGTGTGGTGACATGGGAAAGCTTGGGTGAGGCCAGATTCAGTGTCCACAGAAACCAAAGCATATTTAGAACCCTCTCTTAGAGAGAGTGGGCCAGTATAACCAATTTTCCAATTCCTTACCAGTTGGGAACTCCAGCAGATGATTCCAAACTTTTTTGGCAGGTGCCTTGGGCATTGTTAAGAACATCAGACATACTATTTCTGCATCAGTCAAGTCACTGTAATTCAAAGGCTATACCGCACACTTGGCAGTATGGCATCCCACTTGGGCACTGGTGGTGGCCACTCTTTCACTGCACTCAATTGGCTGAATCTGTTAATGGATCAGATGCTAAGGCTTGTACATATTTTAGGGCATCAGCTTCCTATTTGCCGTGGAGTGTCAGTGTATTAGGAGGTAGGATGTGGAAAACAGAACTGCCTCAGGCTTTTGCAGATGAACCCAAATGTTTTTCCATATACCTAGACACCATAATGGTTGAATAATGATCATCCAGCCCTCCACTTCACATTGTCCAATACATAATGTTAGTCCCTTTAGAATAGCTCAACTGTCAATACAAAGGGTTAATGGCCAGGGCTCATGGGTGATCACCAGCCAAACAGCTCTGCATTCAGCCCAGTGATTACAGTGATTCATTCCTGTGTTCATCCAGATGGTGTCAGCATTAGACTGAATAGTGGTTGTAGCTCATGTGGATGGACTGCCTCCACTGGACCCATATATATAGCCATCTAGGAATTTACCCTATTCTCACTCTACGGGCCACAGGAGCCACCACAAGAATAGGGGCAGGGGAAGTTGGAGGATCTTCATACACTACTGAGCCTAATAACACCTGCAGTTCAAGAGACAGTGGGCTGATGGACAGGATGCTCCTCTGTTGCAGATAGGCATGCCATTTAAGCAATGTAGGAGCTTGAGCCATAATAGAGGTAGATTGATAGAATGTATTCTCAACCCACTCCTTGGCAGACAGGGAATTTCTTACCATAATACACTGTTCTTTTGTGAGAGGCTGTACCTGAAGGAGTGCTGTAGTACACCACTAGGAGCAATTATTCTATGGTGGGTATATCATGTTTCTGCCCTTTTCCAGAAATGGGACAAATATTCCTGGGGTGCTCTCTCCTGCTGTCTCTGCAGAGTAAGTATGCCCAAACCATACTTTTTGGAGTCACAGATACATTTAACTCAAGCAATACTTCTGCTGTGGAAATTCCCAGAGCATTGATCTGCTTTCAGTACTATTCTGCCTTCTCATAGGAGTCTTGTTCCTCTGATCCCCAGTCCCACATGTACCTTTCTGACACTAGGCAGTATAAAGGGATGACAGCATTGTGCCAACTAAGGAATAAAAGTCCTTCAAAACCCTTAAATCCTCACAAAAGCTTGTACCTCTTTTACATTCTCAGGAGTTGGATAGTCTTATATCTTTTCAATTATTGTGTTGGGGACAATGTATATGTTACCTGGCCATATGACTCCCCAAAACTTTATAGCAGTGCCTGGACCTTGAATGTTCTATGATTTCACTGTTCATCTCTCTTGTACATGTTCTAGCAAAGTTTGCAGCATCCTATTGCAGAAACAAGTCTTCTATGATAACATGATTTCATCAAAGTAATGACTCCGTTTGACTCAAGTGGGGAAGAAAAACATGGGCAGATCTTGCGTTACTATCCCATGACATATTGTGGGTCTTGGGGAAGCTGTTGAAAGATCTGCTGTTGCCCTTTCCACATGAAGGGAAACTGATCTTGTGACTCAGCAGGCAGGGGTATACTGAAAAAGGTGTTTGGTAAGTCCAGTACCACCTGGTGTACTCCTGAGACCATGACCAAAGTATCTAAGATGGTGGGAATGTTGGGCAGAGCCACTTAAGTGAGAGGTACTACCTTGTTCAATTTTTGATAGTCTTTGGTCATCCACCATGAACCATGTGGATTTTTTACTGACCACACCAGGCCATGGAAAACACGGTAGGTGAGGCATGAAATATCCACTTGGTACAGTTTTTGGATTAGTTTGTCCTATTTCCTTATGTTCTCCAGTCAATTCATATTGGTTGAAAGTTACCAATCTTCAAAGGAGTGGTAGACTTACTCATTCCCAGTTGGTGTTTCCCCTCAGCGCTGGTTTTGATTATTCTAACCCAGAGGCAGAATTCACCAGTAAAGGTTTACAGAGTTTGACCTTGTAGGATATCACCATTCAAATGTTATCTGGTATTAAAAAGAGAAAAACCTCATATACTCATGGAGAACTCCCAGTTAGCAAAATGTTATGGTCATTTGCCCTTTGTAACCATTGATGGCACTTGAAGGGGCCAGGAAAATTCTGAGGTTATCATATATTGCAGTACTTTTGGCTCCAGTACCAACCAGAACTGTCATCTTTTGTTTATTTCTGTGGGACTAGTGAATAGGGGGCCTCTGGCTGCTTCCAGTGACCTTTACCTGGAGGTAATTTTGGCTTGCATGCTGTACCCAGGGCATGGGAGACACCCACCCTGCACAGGACTGTATTCTGAGGCCTCCACTAGAGCAAGCAGGGCAGGTTTGAAATGCTCAGGTTTTAAGGCTTTCCACAGCCCAACCAATGCAATGTTGGTTTGCCAGTCCATCTCTTCAGGTGGGCCCTGGGCAGCAATGAAATCGAACCACATTTACTTCCCAGTTACTTTTTTTTTTTTAAGATTTTATTTATTCATTTGTCAGAGAGAAAGGGAGAGCACAAGTAGGGGGAGAAGCAGGCAGAAGGAGAAGAAGGCTTCTGGGTGAGCAAGAAGCCCGATGTGGAACTCAGTCCCAGGACCCTGGGATCATGACCTGAGCTAAAGGAAGATGCTTAACAGACTGAGCCATGAAGGCATCCTGATTCCCAGTTACTTTGACCAGATCTTTTATAGCCCTTGATTTTCCTTGAGTTAATAATTATTTCCTATTTTATTAGTAGGCTGAATGTCCCATGTACCTATTACCTTTTCAACATTTATTTCAATCTTCCTTCAGAAATCTGTAATGTCTCATTGTAACTTTGAGAAACATAAAGACAAAGGTAATCTATTAGGTATTTTTTATTTTTATTTTATTTTTATTTTTTAGGCCATGCCCCCACAGTTGTTATCCTAGGACTGTTTTACAACTGTTTTATAAAAGACTATGTGCTGTCTGATCCTGTCATTTTTTGGGGGGATGGGGCTTACTGTTTGATTTTGCTGAAACATAATCTTAAATAGCCACATAAGAAAGTTTTCTAGGACTGAACAGAAACATGTAAAAACTTAACCAAACTATTGATTTGTAAGATGCAAACTGAAGTACTATCATTTCACATCATTTCAAATTGACACAGAGTTAAATATGACAACACCAAGCCCCAGATGCATATGCAACTGATAGGAGGATGAAAAGGTCAATTTACTTTTGAAAGCAATTTGGCATGATGTAGAAAATTTAGAATGTTGTCATTATTATACAAAAGGAGACACATAGAAGAAAGAAATGCTCAGCATGTCCAAGGAGAAAGAATAGGTAAATAACCTCTGGTACATTCTTAGGTTGGAACCTATAAAACAGTTAAAACAAGAATGCAAGATTTACATGTATCAATATTGAAAAATCTAAAAATAGAAGTTTGAAAAAGCAAGTTGCTGGGGTACCTGGGTGGCTCTGTCAGTTAAGCCTCCAACTCCTGGTGTCATCTCTGGTCGTGAACTCAGGATCATGTTGGGCTCCCTGCAGCTGGGCATCTGCTAGTTCCTTTCCCTCTGCTCCTCCCCTGCCCTGGGTATTAAGGAGGGCATGGATTGCATGGAGGACTGGGTATTATATACAAACAATGAATCATGGAACAGTACAACAAGAATTAATGTGCTGTATGGTGACTAACAACATATTAAAAAAAAAAGACAAGTTGGAGAGGATCCATAATGAATATATTTTATATAAACATGTAGAGTAATATTATTTTTAGATATGCATTACATGATGAATTTTTTTTTAAGTTTTTATTTATTTATTTGACAGAGAGAGAGATCACAAGTAGGCAGAGAGGCAGGCAGAGAGAAGAGGGAAACAGGCACCCCGCTGAGCAGAGAGCCCGATGTGGGGCTCGATCCCAGGACCCCGGGATCAGGACCCAAGCCGAAAGCAGAGGCTTTAACCCACTGAGCCACCTAGGCACCCCTATGATGGATTTTATATGTAAATCCAAACACATTTGGTTGTGATAAGTTCAGGCTGTTCTTACCTTTGAGGAAAAAGGTATAGGAACTACATTGCGAAGTGTTGTATAGAGGAGTTAAACTAAATTTGTGATTTTATTTACAAGAGTAAACTCAGGTATGGCAAGCTTAAGAGGTAACAAATATGTGATATCTGAGAAATGGGTATATAAGATGTTCATTACATAGTATCATATTTGCTTCAAAAATATATTAAGAGAGAGATTGTATGGAAGGCATGATTTGAATATCTGTCTCTTAAAGTATGTAATCATTTTTCTATCGAGAATCAAATTCTCAATAGAAAATAATTTTCCGGGACGCCTGGGTGGCTCAGTTGGTTAAGTGGCTGCCTTCAGCTCAGGTCATGATCCCAGCGTCCTGGGATCGAGTCCCACATCAGGCTCCTTGCTCGGCAGGGAGCCTGCTTCTCCCTCTGCCTCTGCCTGCCACTCTGTCTGCCTGTGCTCGCTTGCTCTCCCTCTCTCTCTGACAAATAAATTAAAAAAAAAATTAAAAAAAAAAAAGAAAAGAATTTTCCCACAGAATTGTTAAGCTTCACTCCACTGTCTTCCAGTACTGAAGTACTGATGCTGAGAATTTCTTAATGGTTTATCAAAATTTGCTGCAAATTTATTGGAACCTGGTCTTTTGTGTTAGGAAGGCATAAATATTTTGGTAATTAATTTGTTTTTAAAGATCTTATTTAATTATTTGTCAGAGGGAGAGAAAGAGAGAGAGCACAAGCATGCAGAGTGGCCAGCAGAGGGAGAAATAGGCTCCCTGCTGAGCAAGGAGCCTGATGAGGGACTTGCTCTCAGGGTCCTGGGATCATGACCTAAGCCAAGGCAGATGCTTAAGTGACTGAGTCATCAAGGCATCCTGGCAATTTTTTTTTTTTTTAAGATTATTTAAGAGAGACAGCATGGTGGGGATAGGGGGAGGGAGAGGTGGAGGGAGATGGAAAAGAAAAGAGAAACTTCCAGCAGGTTACCTGCTGAAAGAGGTGCTTGATATGGGGCTTGATTTCAGGATGCTGAGATCATGATGTGAGCCGACACCAAGAGTTGGATGCTTAACCAACTGAGCTACACAGACACCCCTATTTTGGCAAATAATTTAATGGATACATTTATCAACCTAATTCTCCATGAATCACTCTTGGTAATATAGAGTTTTCCAGAAAATTAGCAGATTTTTAAAAAAATGTTTAAAAAATTTAATTATAAATTTGTTTGCAGTACTGCCTTGGCTTTTCAAACTCTGTTCCGCTTGGATTTATATACCTTTATTTATTTATTTATTTATATTTATATTTTTTTTTTTAAAGAGAGACAGAGAGAGAGAGGAGGGCTGAGGCACAGAGGGAGAGGAAGAGAGAGAATCTTAAGCAGACTCTAGGCCCAGTGTGGAGCATGATGAAGGATTTGATCTCACCACCCTAAGATCATGACCTGAGCTAAAATCAGGAGTTGGAGGCCTAATGGACTAAGTCACCCAAGCCCCCTATATACCTCTTTTCATTTTATTTCACTTTTTTTTTTAAAGATTTATTTATCTATTTTAGAGGGAGCATGTGAATGGGGGGGGGAAGCGAGGGAGAGAGAAAATCTCAAGCAGACTTCCTGCTGAGCCCAACGTGGGCCTCGATTTCATAACCCATGAAATCATGACCTGGGCCGAAAACAAGAGTGGGATGCTCAACTGACTGAGCCTCCCAGGTTCCCCCTCACCCCTTCTCATTTTAACATTATTATTCTGTATCTTTTAATCTCCTTTTCTTTAATCAGTAATCAACAATCTTATTCCTTGGTTTCTTTGCTTCTCTTTCCCTCCCTATTACTTTGATTTCTTCTTTCCCCATTTTTCTTCTCTTGTCACTTTGCTTATTGGAAGCAGTGGATTATATCTCTATTCACTCTCTCTCTCTCTGTAAAAATATATGCATATATATGTATATATGTAAACATATATGTAAATATGTATAAAAGTGTGTGTGTATATTCTACATTAGCTGAAAAATTAGCTTTAATTCTTATACATTTATCACTATATACTCTGTTATATATATTTAGCACTCATAATTAACCATATATTTTTATTTTAAAAATTTTAAATTATTAAGCATTTTTTACTCCTCCAGAAATCATCATGTTTTAAATACAAACTAAACAGCTTTTTTATGGGTTTTTGTGTTGTTTAAATTTTAGTTTTAATATTTTCTGGACATAAAACATTAGTTTTTTTTTTTTTCAGTTTTTAGTTAATTACATTTCTCAAATATTCTGTCCACTGATGTTCATGATTTTTGTTGGTATCTCTCCTCTTCCCTCTGTGTTCACATTTATTGAAGAATTAGCTTTAATAGTTCAGTCTGTAACTTGTGAATTCTCTTAGTCTTTGTTTATCTGAAAATGTCTTTATTTTGCTGTCACTCTTGGATGATTGTTTCACTTGATATCAAATTTTAGATTTCCAGAGATTTTATCAACATTTTGAAGGTATACTCTAGTGGCCTCTGAAAATATACTGTTGCTTAAAAATTAAGCTAGGTACAGACCAGTTAAGAGTTTATTTAAGTCACTGATGTTCTGAAATTTGTCTATGATACATTTGGGTGTTAATATTTTTCATGTTCAGTACTTAGCCTTCAATATCAGCCTGAGGATTCATGGACAATTCTTGGGTACTGTATCTTTAAGATTTTTTATAAAATTTTCTCCATGTGTTGCTTTTATATACACATGAAGGGGCATTGATCTATCTTTCATTGATGTCTAATCCTTTCCCATATTTTTATATTTTTCACCGTAGTGTATTCTTAGTGAATTGGCACTGCATAAAATTTCACCATTTTTCTCATTAAAAAAAAAAATCCATATAGTTTTTACTCTATTTCAATGTTTTATTCTCATGATTGTACATTGTATCTCCAAAATTTCTTTTTTGTCTTGCCTATATTCTCTTGAAACATTTATGCCTGTTTTGATTTCATAATTACCTACTCTTTGCCCGCAACTTTAGTAATCTATAAGGATATAACCATGCACCAAGAACAGAGTAACTAAACAAGACCATAATCTACTTATTCTTTAATGAGGAGTTAAGTCTTCTGACTTCTTATGGAGTGAAAATGAAGACCTTTTTCAGAAACATAAGTGTCATTATAGTTTATGAGTGTGAGTTGTATACAGAAATAAAATCAAGGCCCATAAAGATTTTCTGACCTTTATCACTAGTGTTTGTCCAATATGATTTAGCCTCCTTCTTGATCCTCAGCTCTCTAAGGAAAAACATCCCTTTTCAAGCTGTTACTTGATGCTGAAATAGAGGTTTAGAAGAGACATCATGATAAAATTGTGAACCGGAAAGAGAATGAAAAAAAGACACTAACAAGGGGAGAAAAAAAAATTATCTGTGGAGATTATGCACATGATGAGAAAAGCTAGGGAAAAGAGAGAGAGAGACCAAAAAATTCCTAGGCTATCCTATGAAGGAATTTTAGGAGTTTGGTTTATGCGATGCTTAAAAGAGAATTGGGGACAAAAAGAACGGATATGTAAAAATGTTTGTTGAAATCAAATTCTATGTAATCATTTAAAATGCAGATAAATAATGACTCACTGTTCACTTATTTTTGGCTGTGAACTAACTGTTAAATGTGCCTTCCACTTAGTGGGCCACAGGAGCCCAATATATTATTAGGGTTATATTATTAAACATTCCTTATCATTACGGTAACTTACAGTATTATGGTTTAATAATTTATTGCTAAACATTATGCTGGTTCTTGATGATGCAATGGAAGTTATGAAATATTAAAACTACTGATGATGTTGATTTTAATTTGAGGTTATCTGAACAGCATCTCTTTCCCCCCTCATATACGTTTTTTGATTTTTAATTTTAATTTACTTATAAAATTTTTGAGAATTAAATGTAAACTGTGAGGAAAAGTTAGTTTTGGCCAACTTCCTTAATCATTGCAGCATCTGTCTTGATAGCGGATAGATGGGCAAGTGGAGAGATTCCACTTACCTTAGTGGAGTGTGTGTTCAAATTGTGATGAAGATGGTGAATGAAAGTAAAGCAATGCAATAATAGGGGAAAATGCAAGGGAGGAGGGCAGTTACAAAGATCTACAGATCTTTGGCTTCTCTGAAGAACCGACATTCAAACAGATCACAATGATACAAAGGAGCCAGTACTGAGACTATGAGGAGAAACATGTTCCAGGAAAAAGAGACGCTGTATTCAAAGAAAATGAAGAACTTCTTAGAGTTGAAGAACTAAAAAGAGTCTAACGTAACGGATTGTAGCAGCAACAGGATAGAGAGGCATGTGATGAATGTGGAGGGAGAAACTACATGACTTTGTTCTGCCTCCTACCCTTAATTTAACAACATCGTAATTATCTTATTTTAAGGGCACTAGTCATTGAAGGGTTTTACACAGAAGTTATGAGGCAAAAATCAAAGTTAGTCAATGAAGGCTTCTTTAAAAAAATTCCATTATAGTTAACATACAATCTTCTTATGGTTTCAAGTGTACAATTTAGTGATTCAACAATTCTATACATGATTCAGAGCTCATCAAGATAAGTGTGCTCTTCATCCCAAAAATCTATTTCACCCATCCCTCCACCTACCTCCATTCTGGCAACCATCAGCTTGTTCTCTGAAGAGTCTGTTTTTTTGGTGTATCTCTCTCTCTCTTTTTTTTCTTTGTTCATTTCTTTTGTTTCTTAAATTCCACATATGAGTGAAATCATATGGTATGAGTCTTTCTCTGACTGCCTTATGTCACTTAGCATTATACCCTCTAGCTCCATCCATGATAATGTCTTTTAGTGTGGTAAAAACACCAGATGATCTGGAATTTGAGATTTCTGGAGGCAAATTTTGGCTTTAGTTGAAAGATTAAGTCATTCAAATGTGATAATACTCATTTTCTTCATTTTTAGAGGAAAGGATTGGATGCTACTTAATTTTTTGTGACTGGAGAGGATGTTGAAGTTGGTCAGTAATTTGCTCATTGGAGGTAATGATCCACTTTTGAAAAATCAGAGTGCTTCATGAAAGAGCCACTTACTCTCTTTTGAGGAGTCATTTCTTCTGGTGGCTCTTTCTTGGGCTGTCACTCCCAACAGTGTTCATTATTTATATTAACTTTTAAACCAACAGCTGCCTAAAGCAATAAACTACTCACACAGTTAAAGCTCTCTATAAATAGTGAAAAAGTAAATATTTGTTAGTCAAGAACAAAAGGGAAATCAAGTAAAGACTACATGGGGTGGAAAAATTATCCTTAAAGTTTCTTTGGATTCCAAGTTTATTTGTTGTAGAAGCATTTCCTCCAACTGTTATCACTGGAATATCCATTTATGGCACCAACATTTGGATATTGCACCTTGGATTTAGCATCTTAAAAATGCTAATTGAGGTTCTAAATTAGCACAGGTGCTGTGGAAAGCAAGTTCCTGGTTATTTTCCAGCCATGCTGGAATCTAATGAAAGCTGTAAACCCACACTGAGAAATATGCAAATATATTTTTATAAAGTTTCAGGGATTCATGAACTCTTTGAAGCCTTTTCATGGGCCCTCCAAATGCAAGCCCTGTGGGGTGAATAAGAACCAAGAATAGGTACCTTCAAGTATAATCTAAGGCTGGCTTCTGCTCTAAATTTAATAGTTCTAATTAAAGTAAAAGTATATTCTGTTAATTTTTCCTTCATACTGTAACTGTAACAGTATTAAAAGTGCTGCTCAAAACTAAGTGGGAACACAGAGAATTCAAAGATAGGATTTTCTGACAACCAGAAGTGTTAGCATAACTCATTTTAAACATGGGTTAAATTTTCTTTCCCACCATACTGAAAGAACTTTGTCTTGTGCCTGGTTAAAACTGATTGAAATATATAGATATAAATCTGGCAGGGTTGTTTTTTTTTTTTTTTTTTTGACTTGGCAATAAGTTTCCATGCAGTTCTTTTAAAATTGATGTTATCAATATGCAAAATCCCCTTAGGAATGCAGAAATCAAAAAGATAGTCACCATTTTTTTTCTCCCAAGGTAAATGACTATATTTGTAACTGTAGTTGTTTTTCATATTTATCACTGCTATCTTTTAGGTGCGGGTGAACCCTCACATTTTCAGGTTGATGGTTAAACTTGAAAGATAGAGTGTTGAAGGTATTTAGATTGACAGCGAAGTATGGTAAGTTAGCAACGGACTGCTGGCAGTCTTTCTAGTTTCTTCAGAAGAGGGGATTAGATATATGAAGTACCAGATATGGTTATCCATTTGTTAACATATTATAATTTTTAGAACAACCCACTGGGCAGTTGTTATTGCCCATTGACCTTGGGCTTGAAATGTAAACTCTCTGTGTTTCAGTATCCTCATCTGAAAAATGAGGGCAATCACACCTCAGTGGGTTGTTCAAAAGATTATAATGAGATAACAAATCTCTGGCTGACCAACAGATGCCTGGGCCCATTATTGTTCCTTATGATCGCCATGCAGCCAGTAGCCATAGAGAAATTTCTACTATGCAGCTCAGAGTTAAGTCCTTCTGTGGAGAGCAAGCTGAGATCATCTGAGGGTACATGAATGAGGGGCCACATGGGGGCAGCCAACAAAAGCGGGAGATAGTGAAGTCAAAGCAAACTCAGTTTCACCTTCTCTTAAAAAACAAAAATAAAACTGGTGGCATCTCATTACCTGATTTCAAGCTTTACTACAAAGCTGTGATCACCAAGACAGCATGGTACTGGCATCAAAACAGACACATAGACCAATGAAACAGAGTAGAGAGCCTAGATATGGACCCTCAACTCTATGGTCAAATAATCTTCGACAAAGCAGGAAAAAATATACAGTGGAAAAAAGACAGTCTCTTCAATAAATGGTGCTGGGAAAATTGGACAGCTATA